>CAUJNA010003264.1:735000-740390 GCA_963377175.1 Effrenium voratum
CAAGCTAAAAGAACAAGATGATGCAGCTCGTGCCATTTGTTGTGATGCCCCACTCCCGATGGAACCTCAAGAGGGCCTGACAGGTGACGAATCACCTGGAGGGACACCTAGTTACACCTACGGAGGGAAACCTCGGAGCCCGGGCTTACTCAAGGCTTAAGGGGGTGGGAGAAGACTCCGACCCAAAGCCGAACCGGGCCGTGGTTCTGGCTTTGGGCCAAAGGAGCCTGGGGCAAGGGGGCCCTGAAATGAACAAACATTGGCCCCACGAAAAACAAAAAACAACTCGCTCCGGGGCAACCCCATGCCCCATCGCTGCGAGAATCCTGGCAAACATGGATGCACAAAACCAGCTGCCTCAATACCCTCACAACCGTAGAAAACAGGCCAAGTGGAAAACAATAACATCTGACTAGGGCTGCAGCCACTATGACAAGTACCGGTTGCCTAAAATCAAATCCAACAGTGCTCCTCAAATGAAAAACCAGGTTGCCCAAAACAGAGGTGTTTCAAAACAAGTGCATCCAAATTTGCCCCGATGGGGGTTTGGGGGGGGGGGAGAAGGGGGGCAGGGAGGGGCGAAGCGCGATGGTTGGCCTAGTACATCTTGAAGTGGATGTCGACGATGTAGCGACCAAACGCACGGCCCCGGCCATCCCACCTCCTCCCACCTCCTCCCACCTTGTTTGAGGGAACCTGAGGAGAGTGTGGATGTTGGAACGGCCTGGTGCCTGCTGTTTTGCGACCGTTCCTTGGTTTCCTGGGCAAGGGACAGGAAAAGAAGGACTGGGGACAGGAAGGTGGGAAGAGAGGTGAAGAAAAGGCCTGGTTGCCTCGCGCTGTTGTGGTTGAAGGCCTGGGCGGGTCAGGACAAAGGAAAGAGAAGGATGTTTGCCCACCTAAACCCTCCCTTCTCCCCGGGGCCGAAAAAACCACCACGAAAACTCCCAAACAACCCCAGTCCAAAAGAACCAAGGACGAAAAAGTGTGGCTCCAAAACCGGGCCAACAAATGACACGAGCTGCTAACAAGCTAAAAGAACAAGATGATGCAGCTCGTGCCATTTGTTGTGATGCCCCACTCCCGATGGAACCTCAAGAGGGCCTGACAGGTGACGAATCACCTGGAGGGACACCTAGTTACACCTACGGAGGGAAACCTCGGAGCCCGGGCTTACTCAAGGCTTAAGGGGGTGGGAGAAGACTCCGACCCAAAGCCGAACCGGGCCGTGGTTCTGGCTTTGGGCCAAAGGAGCCTGGGGCAAGGGGGCCCTGAAATGAACAAACATTGGCCCCACGAAAAACAAAAAACAACTCGCTCCGGGGCAACCCCATGCCCCATCGCTGCGAGAATCCTGGCAAACATGGATGCACAAAACCAGCTGCCTCAATACCCTCACAACCGTAGAAAACAGGCCAAGTGGAAAACAATAACATCTGACTAGGGCTGCAGCCACTATGACAAGTACCGGTTGCCTAAAATCAAATCCAACAGTGCTCCTCAAATGAAAAAACAAGTTGCCCAAAACAGAGGTGTTTCAAAACAAGTGCATCCAAATTTGCCCCGATGGGGGTTTGGGGGGGGGGGGAGAAGGGGGGCAGGGAGGGGCGAAGCGCGATGGTTGGCCTAGTACATCTTGAAGTGGATGTCGACGATGTAGCGACCAAACGCACGGCCCCGGCCATCCCACCTCCTCCCACCTCCTCCCACCTTGTTTGAGGGAACCTGAGGAGAGTGTGGATGTTGGAACGGCCTGGTGCCTGCTGTTTTGCGACCGTTCCTTGGTTTCCTGGGCAAGGGACAGGAAAAAGAAGGACTGGGGACAGGAAGGTGGGAAGAGAGGTGAAGAAAAGGCCTGGTTGCCTCGCGCTGTTGTGGTTGAAGGCCTGGGCGGGTCAGGACAAAGGAAAGAGAAGGATGTTTGCCCACCTAAACCCTCCCTTCTCCCCGGGGCCGAAAAAACCACCACGAAAACTCCCAAACAACCCCAGTCCAAAAGAACCAAGGACGAAAAAGTGTGGCTCCAAAACCGGGCCAACAAATGACACGAGCTGCTAACAAGCTAAAAGAACAAGATGATGCAGCTCGTGCCATTTGTTGTGATGCCCCACTCCCGATGGAACCTCAAGAGGGCCTGACAGGTGACGAATCACCTGGAGGGACACCTAGTTACACCTACGGAGGGAAACCTCGGAGCCCGGGCTTACTCAAGGCTTAAGGGGGTGGGAGAAGACTCCGACCCAAAGCCGAACCGGGCCGTGGTTCTGGCTTTGGGCCAAAGGAGCCTGGGGCAAGGGGGCCCTGAAATGAACAAACATTGGCCCCACGAAAAACAAAAAACAACTCGCTCCGGGGCAACCCCATGCCCCATCGCTGCGAGAATCCTGGCAAACATGGATGCACAAAACCAGCTGCCTCAATACCCTCACAACCGTAGAAAACAGGCCAAGTGGAAAACAATAACATCTGACTAGGGCTGCAGCCACTATGACAAGTACCGGTTGCCTAAAATCAAATCCAACAGTGCTCCTCAAATGAAAAACCAGGTTGCCCAAAACAGAGGTGTTTCAAAACAAGTGCATCCAAATTTGCCAGGGAAAGCTCCGATGGGGGTTCGGGGGGGGGGGGGAAGGGGGGCAGGGAGGGGCGAAGCGCGATGGTTGGCCTAGTACATCTTGAAGTGGATGTCGACGATGTAGCGACCAAACGCACGGCCCCGGCCATCCCACCTCCTCCCACCTCCTCCCACCTTGTTTGAGGGAACCTGAGGAGAGTGTGGATGTTGGAACGGCCTGGTGCCTGCTGTTTTGCGACCGTTCCTTGGTTTCCTGGGCAAGGGACAGGAAAAGAAGAGGACTGGGGACAGGAAGGTGGGAAGAGAGGTGAAGAAAAGGCCTGGTTGCCTCGCACTGTTGTGGTTGAAGGCCTGGGCGGGTCAGGACAAAGGAAAGAGAAGGATGTTTGCCCACCTAAACCCTCCCTTCTCCCCGGGGCCGAAAAAACCACCACGAAAACTCCCAAACAACCCCAGTCCAAAAGAACCAAGGACGAAAAAGTGTGGCTCCAAAACCGGGCCAACAAATGACACGAGCTGCTAACAAGCTAAAAGAACAAGATGATGCAGCTCGTGCCATTTGCTGTGATGCCCCACTCCCGATGGAACCTCAAGAGGGCCTGACAGGTGACGAATCACCTGGAGGGACACCTAGTTACACCTACGGAGGGAAACCTCGGAGCCCGGGCTTACTCAAGGATTAAGGGGGTGGGAGAAGACTCCGACCCAAAGCCGAACCGGGCCGTGGTTCTGGCTTTGGGCCAAAGGAGCCTGGGGCAAGGGGGCCCTGAAATGAACAAACATTGGCCCCACGAAAAACAAAAAACAACTCGCTCCGGGGCAACCCCATGCCCCATCGCTGCGAGAATCCTGGCAAACATGGATGCACAAAACCAGCTGCCTCAATACCCTCACAACCGTAGAAAACAGGCCAAGTGGAAACCAATAACATCTGACTAGGGCTGCAGCCACTATGACAAGTACCGGTTGCCTAAAATCAAATCCAACAGTGCTCCTCAAATGAAAAACCAGGTTGCCCAAAACAGAGGTGTTTCAAAACAAGTGCATCCAAATTTGCCAGGGAAAGCTCCGATGGGGGTTCGGGGGGGGGGGAAGGGGGGCAGGGAGGGGCGAAGCGCGATGGCCTGGCCGGTGATGAGGATGAGCGTGCGGCGGTTGATGTAGACGAAATGGTTCCTTGCTGAACATGAACGTGATAAACTTGACAAACACCATGAACACCAGGGTCAACATGCCAAATATGATAGGCATGATCTATGGAATGAATACTACAAGACCAGGCTAGTAATGGCATTTAGCAGCATGATGAGGAGGGTCATGATGAGGAGGGTGATAAGGATGATGATGATGATGAGGATGATGATGATGATTACGATGATGATAGCCTCGAGGACTATGATCGACATGATGAGCATGGCTTTTGAAACGACTGTCGACATTATGAAAGTGCGACCGCTGCTGATGACCCTCGTGATCAACAAGGTGAGGATATTTGAGAAGAACAATTTACATGTGGCAAGCATCATGAACATGACAAGCAGGGTGGGACCACTGATGTGGTGTTTAAAACACCCTTCCTGCGTAAACGTGGTTAAACACAACTGGCCCAAACAAGTCCTGGAAGCCCATGTTTTTCAACATGCTTGAGCGTTCAGGGTTTTAAAGGTCCGTTTAACAACCTCTGGCCAAAAAGTGTAGGATTTTGCCCAAGTATCCAAGGTCTAAACAGTGGCTGCAATACCTATTCAAAGACTTCACCCAAAAACAGCGTTTCTCGTCCGAGCACCCAAGTTCTGAACAATGCTTCAAAACGTGTTCAAACACCAAAACCCAAAGGTATGGGTTTTTGTTTGCATCTACGGTAGAATCCCAGCCGGCCTGGCACAGCTGCGGCAGCCTGGCCAGCAGGGCACAAAGAAGATGTTGCTTTGCAAAACAGACCGAAGAAACAACGCCATGACGGCAAACGAAGCCAAACATGGCTAACAAATCCTGTGGCAGAGGCAGGAACAAAATGAAATGAAAGCGAAGAGACCAACACTCTAATGACAAAGGCATGGCAAATCATGGCAAACAATTCAGAGGTGCAAGCACGCGATCAACACAAGCAAACTAACGAATTGGTGATGTCGGCGCATGCTTTGTAAACACATCAGCGTGACTAGAATTCCCCCTAATCCTCAGCAGCAGCACCGCCACCTGCACACTATCATTGTCATCGTCATTGTCGTCCTCGCCGTTGTCGCCCTCATCATCATGACTATCACCATCATCATCACCATCACCACCACCACCACCACCACCACCACCACCACCACCACCACCACCACCACCACCACCACCACCACCACCACCATCACGACCACCATCACCATCACCATCACCAACATCGCCACCAGCATCAGCATCAGCATCAGCATCAGCATCATCATCATCATCATCATCATCATCATCAGCAGTATCATTATCATCATCATCATCATCATCATGATCATAAACATCATCATAAACATTATTCTTCTGAAATCCATCAGGTGTAATCATCGTCCGCGTTGGCGACATTCAAGAACACATACAGAACCATCACGTCATCAAAGATGTCCTAGACTCAAGAAAACGTGCAGACAGTCCGTGTCTGATGTTGCAGCAGCTTTAAACCTTGCCCAAACGTACAGCAACGATGCGACTCAACTTATGCACAGAAAGTACGAATTGCTCTCCCAATGCTCACACTGAATCGCGCTCACCGATGCTAACACTCTCTCTCTCTCCCTCCCCCTCTCACACACACAGACATCCACTTACTTTCCACACT
>CAUJNA010003265.1:0-107500 GCA_963377175.1 Effrenium voratum
CGTTATAACGAACAATCGCAGAGTATGGTCCCACGTGTCCAAGCTTAGCTTTCCCGAACCGCAAAGGCACGACAGATATGATTGCCGGTCTGAAACTTTCACATCTTGTCTCGGGATCCATCGCGGTACTGGTCGGCTACACCGGCAGCGTGGCGATCATATTTCAAGCCATTGACAAGCTTGGGGCCACGCAGTTGCAGGCCAACAGCTGGATGCTGGTCCTGGGGCTGGGAACCGGGTTAAGCGGCGTTGCACTGTCCTGGCGCTATCGGATGCCAATCCTGACCGCATGGTCAACACCGGGGGCGGCTTTGCTGGTCATTGGTCTTGATGGCATTCCCATGAGTGAAGCCATTGGCGCCTTTCTGGTTTGCGGCGCGTTGCTGACGCTGACCGGATTGACCGGCTGGTTTGAGAAACTGTCGCATCTGATACCTGATGCGATCGCCAGTGCCATGTTGGCAGGAATTCTGTTTCGCTTTGGTTTGGGTGTTTTTTCGTCAATGGAAGAGGACATGGCGCTCGTCGCGGTCATGTGCCTGACGTATCTTGCAGGAAAGCGATGGTTTTCGCGATATGCGATACCTTCGGTATTGGCGACCGGCATCCTTTTTTGCTGGATCGCAGGCGCCTTCCACACCGATGTCGAATTTGCGTTTTCAATCGCTCGACCGGTCTTTGTCATGCCCGAGTTTTCCATGGCCGCACTCATCGGGGTCGGCCTGCCCCTCTACGTGGTCACGATGACCTCGCAAAACATGCCCGGCATCATTGCCTTGAAATCAGCAGGATACCAACCGCCGGTTTCCGCGAGCATGACGGTCACCGGGATGACCACAGTTCTGCTTGCCCCGTTTGGAGGTTTCGCATTCAATCTCGCGGCAATAACTGCAGCGATATGCGCAGGTCCGGAAGCCGATGCAAACCCACTGACGCGATACAAGGCGGCCCTCATTGCTGGTGCATTTTATTGTCTTGTCGGTTTGCTTGGAGCTGCCGTTATCGGTCTTTTCCTGATTGCTCCCAAGGCGCTTGTGGTATCGGTTGCAGGACTTGCGCTCATGAATACCATCGGAACCAGCCTCAACACCGCGCTGTTGCAGTCCGGGCAGCGAGAAGCCGCATTGGTAACTTTCATGACCACTGTGTCCGCTATCTCCTTTTTCGGAATTGGTGCGCCTGTCTGGGCCTTGCTTTTCGGGGCTGCGACCAGTTTGGCATTGTCAAAAAAGGGAGTGAACCCTCGAATAAGCGCGAACTAACAACCACAAAACGACTCTTCCGTGCGGCGCCAGCCAGATCCGCGTTCCGGCCCATTTCGGGAACGACATCTGCGAGGAAAGGCGTCCCCGATCATGCATTTAAGGAATTGAAAAACGTCCCGCATTCCACACAACCGGTTTGAACGATTGCGCCAGATCAGCCTGCCGCCGACTTTCTGGGAGCCGGCGCGCCCTGCAGGACTTCTGCCCGGACGGGACGCGGCGGAGAAAACAGGTTGCCCTGGGCAAGTTTCACATCGTAGTCGAGCAATTCCAGAACCTGCGATTCCGTCTCGACGTGATCGGTGATCAGTTCCATGCCGTAACGATGCAGCAGATCGCCGAAGTCCGAGGGATGAATGTGACCGTGCTTGGCTTCCCGGCGGCCGATCAGATAGTCAGCATGGAGCTTGCCGTATTTGAAGCCCCGCCCGGCCAGAGAATTGAAGTCCATCTTCATGTCGTTGATCCGGTCGATCGAGAACCGGAAACCGACGTCATATAGAGCGTTCAGGCTCTCGAGTTCCATCGCTCCCATCTCGGCGACATCGCCCTGGGAGAATTCGAAAACGAGCACATCGGCAAAATCCCTATTGGATTTCACGAATTCCAGAAACCCCGGGAAAAAAGTTTCATCGACAAGCGAAACCAGGGAAATATTGCAGAACAGAACCGCATTGCGATTGCGGGAAGTCAAACGACGTATGACCTGGACGGCACGGAACAGCAACAGGTTGTCTATGCGGGCGATCTGGCCCGACAGCACCGCTTCGGGCAGAAATGCCGTTGCTGCTATCGCATTGCCTTCTGCATCGCGGAGGCGCGTGAAGGCTTCATAGTACTTGACCTGTCGCTGCGGCAAGGTGACGATCGGCTGCAAGTGCAGCTCTACCCTGTTGGCATTGAGCGCGGAAGTTATCAATTCCCGCATTGCCATGTTGGGTTGCGGGCGAGGTGGCTGAACTGTTTCGACATCTTTTGCCTGAAAGACCGCTTGAGACGTCACTTCATCGCCGAAATCAAACGCAGGTTCAGGCCTCGGTGCCGGCACCATGGTGTCTTCTTCACGGGGTCTTTCGCCATGAACACCATATCGCCGGTCCCATTCCGCCATGTCGCCATGGCCGTGCGTTTCCAGCGACTGTGGAGCCGGTACCTGTGGCGCTGGCGCCTGTGGAGCTGGAGCCTGCCAGTTCATGTGATCAACAGGCGGATGCTCGGGCTCATGCTGCGGCATCGGATGCAGCTGAGGTGGCACTCTCGGTTCAGCATGTACAGGGGTGTACGGAGGGGGGCGGGGGGGGGCAGGTGCGTATGAGGGCGGAATGCCCGCTTCATGCGCCTGCACAGCGGGCCGGGCCTGCGGATAATGCGGAAGATTGGGCGCCCGCGGCGGCGGAGCAAGTGCCTGTTGATCTTCCACCCGGGTTTCCAGATCGGACATGGCTTCCGCCATCTGTTTCACCAGAGTGCCGAGCACTTCCACCTCGGCGAACAAGGGATCGATTTCCGCGCGGGTCCGGCGAGGCATGGTATGTTCCATTCCCGTCAGCCGCCCCTCGAGATTACCGACATCCTCATCAAGGTCGGCCATTCGGTCCTCGAGACGGTCCACCGCAACGCTCACCGCTCCACGATCACGCGCACGGCCGATCAGAAGATGGATCAGAATCATCGTGCACATCAGCGCGAGCGACAGCGAAACGGCTTCACCGAACGGCCGCCCGAACTGAAAAATCAGCACGATTGCGGACGACAACGCGATGATCGCCATGCATATTGCTACAAAGATGGTCCCCGTTCGACCCATGATGTCTGAAAGTTCCGACCCGAATCAAAATTTACCGGTTAATCATGCCTTAAGAAACAGGCACATCCGAATCCGCAAGCCTCTGTGAGGCATCGAATTGCCGACTTGTCCCCGACTATGCATCACCAAAGCCACTGTTTTTTCGTTTCATGCGCGACACCGGGCAGGTCGGAAACCGGTGCAGCGCGGAAGCGGTGTCAGCTGCTGTATCTGCCGAACAGGAATGCTAGGGATTTGCAATCACCATAGACTTGGTTAAAATTATGGCGGGCAAAATGTCGTGGTGCAGAAGGAACCGGTTACCATAAGGGGACTGGCATGCACACAGCCGAGCAGACGACCCGGAACGCTTCCACCCGAAAGGCACAGGATGACCGCCGAGGCAGCCACTCGTCTGCACAGGCCGATTCCGCAAAAGTCCCAGGTGCGCACCCGGCACCCAATTCCGATGCCTCCGTCCTGCCGTGCAACGAGAGGCAGGCCCGGTCGGCATTGACCGATGCCCTCGAAAGCGCGGAATTTCGCTCGGCACCTCAGCTCAGATCGTTCCTGGAATTTGTCGTCCACGCGTCGCTGGAAAACAAGCATGAAAAGATCAAGGGGTACACGATCGCCGTGGAAGCCCTTGGACGTGCAACGGATTTCAACCCGGTCACCGACCCGATAGTGAGGGTGGAAGCCGCCCGGCTCCGTCGCCGGCTAACGAAATACTATGAGGGTTCGGGTGCCTCCTCCCCTGTCCGTATCACGATCCCCAAGGGAAGTTACGCACCAGCGTTCACATCCGTGAAATCGGTGGCAGATTCGGGAACAGCAGCCAATCAGCAGGACGCTGTCACGAGCGAGAACAAGGCCGCGGAAGACAGCCGACCGTTCGAGGACCTGCATTCCCCTGTTTCTGCGGACGGTCAAGCAGGTCGCTCTGATGCTGAGCAAAGCCTTGCGAATTCGAATTCCATCGGTCAGGCAGGTACGGCACAAGGCGTGGAAAACGCGAACCCCTTGCAGGGCAGCTCCCAACGCACATTTCCAAATCAGCGGGAATCTCCACTCCCGCGACTCCTCCGAATACAGGTATCGCTTCCGATTGCTCTCGCACTCGCGGCGGGTGGTTTTCTCGCCGGTCTCCTTGTGGGCGCATAGGATAACTCACTGGTCAGATCAGTTTTCTCCGTAAAAACTGCAAAATGCGTCATCTGACAACGCTTTGTTTACCCTGTTCGGAGAATTATCAGGGTGACGAATCTTTCGATATTCGAAGGACCCGGATCAAGCGATGGGAGTTACCCAGCAATGGGGAGTATTGAGGGCAACCATTTGCCTGTGATTGTACGTGTACTCGATGCATCGGCCTCGGAGGCAGCTCGCACATCCGCCGTTTGCGCGAAAATATCCGCCTCCTGCGCCGATCCGATCCTCTACACGGACTCAGCGTCCTGCCTTCAGGATCTGGCGGACAAGTCAACCGACGTTCTTATCATAGACCTGGAAACTATTGGCGGTGACGAAGCCCTTGAAGCCTATGCCGTAAGATGTCCGAAGGCCGTAATCATCGCAGTATCGGCAAAGGGATCGGTATCGCGTGCGGTCAGCGCGATGCGATCGGGTGCCCATGACTTCCTGACCAAACCGTTCTCGCTTGATGCACTTGCCACCAAGATCATGTTTCAGCTCAAACAGCGCAGACCTGTTCTGGCGCCCGCTCCCGTCGAGGCCGCATTGCCGAAGGAGCCTATTCGCGTGCCGGAACGCCAAGCCCTGAAGTCGCGATCTGAAATCTCAATCGTTGTACAAACGAGCCTGGATCGCCTGATCGGTGTTTCGCTTCAAATGCGCGACGTCCATGATCAGATAAGACGCATGGCGCCCTCGCAGGCGCCGGTGTTCATCACCGGCGAGTCTGGAACCGGCAAGGAACTGTGTGCAAACGCGATCCATGACCTGTCCGATCGTCATCCCAACCGGTTTGTCACGCTGAACTGTGCCGCCATCCCCCGGGACCTGATCGAAAGCGAAATATTCGGGTACATGCGCGGTGCCTTCACGGGCGCATCGGAAAATCGGGCCGGCGCTGCGGAACAAGCCGATGGCGGAACACTGTTTCTCGACGAGATCAGCGAGATGGACCTGCTGCTGCAAAGCAAGCTTTTAAGGTTTCTTCAGACCGGAAGTTTTCAACGGCTGGGTGACACACAGTCCCGCAAGGTGGATGCACGTATCATCTGCGCGACGAACCGCAATCCGGTTGCCGAGATCACGGCCGGCCGTTTCCGTGAAGACCTTTATTATCGTCTTCACGTCCTACCGGTCCACCTGCCGCCGCTACGGGAACGCCGCGACGATATCCTGCCGCTTGCGGAGACTTTCCTTGACAAGTACTCCAGTGAAGAAAGACGGAATTTCAAGGGGTTCGACGCCGACGCCGAAACGCGGATCTTGTCCTACGGCTGGCCCGGCAATGTCCGGCAACTTGAAAACACCAGTCGACAGATGGTTGTCATGAATGATGGTGCAGCCGTTACCTATGACATGCTGCCGATGGTAATCCGCGATCAAAGCAGTCGGCCGAATGCAATCATCGATCTTTCAAGGGAAAGGTCGCGCGTGAGCGTTCCAAGCCGTCCCTTCGGGTCCATCGAGCCCCTGTGGGCCCAGGAACGGCGGATTATCGAAGACGCCCTCGATGCGTTCGACGGAAACATCGCGATGGCGGCGGCAGCACTGGAAATCAGTCCCTCCACTATCTATCGGAAACGTCAATCCTGGACGGCACGCAGCCTTTAACCGGCTATCCGTTTACTGCATTGCACACATTTTCTTGTCTATCGTCAAAAGTCGGTCTATATCGGCGAAATCGCCAAGAAACGACAAGACATAAGGGCGTGCGGGGAAGTGAAAATGCTGACAGGAAAACGTGTATCCCGGCGAGGTGCCTCTGCTATCCTCCTGGCAACGGGGATTTATACGGGGATTTGCACAGCAAGCGTTCAAGCTGAAACTGTCTCCACACCCTCAAAAGCGTTCACGGATGCACTAACAGCTTATGATGCAGCCTGGGAAGCCAACGGACTTGCATTCTCGGTTGCAACTTTCACGCAAGACGGTGGAACCGCATACGGACAATATACTCCGCACAAAGATGCCATCTTTCAGGAAGACGACGTCCTTTCCATCTATGCCGAGCCGATCGGATATTCCTTCAGCCAGACCGACGGCATCTACGCGTTTGAACTCACAGCAAGCTACAGGCTCGTGAACCTGTCGGGTCAGGTCCTGGCCGAGCAGGACAATTTCGCCGTGTTTTCCGGTGAGGGCCGATCCAAGCAACGCGAACTTGCCGCAGCCCTTTCCTTCCAGTTCAGCGGGTTGCCGGCCGGCGACTATCAGCTAGAAACCCGATTTAGCGATGATGAGGGCGGAAAAGTAGCCGGATTCACCTTGCCATTTACAATTGCCGATCCCAAATAACGGAACGTTCGGAGACACGAGCGCGCGCTCCGCGTCGGTTTGATTCAAGGGTCCTTGATCAGGAATCACGCCATTGCGCAAATCTGCGCCAAGTGAAGATTAAATTCTCCTCACAAACCATTGACAATCTGGACGTTGCTGCATAAATCCAAGGCGCTGTTAGCACTCGCCTTGAGGGAGTGCTAGTACGCAGCAGGGATCAAGGTCTCCTGCTTAGTTCAACCCAGAAATCATGTCTCGCGCGCTGCCAATTGCGTGGGGCGCGCTCATGAGAGGAAACAGTCTTATGGCATTTCGTCCATTGCACGACCGTGTCGTCGTTCGCCGCGTAGACTCTGAAGAGAAGACTTCCGGCGGAATCATCATTCCAGACACCGCCAAGGAAAAGCCGCAGGAAGGCGAGATCATCGCTATCGGCACCGGCGCCCGTAAAGACAACGGCGAGATCGTTGCGCTCGACGTCAAGACAGGCGACCGCGTTCTGTTCGGCAAGTGGTCTGGCACCGAAGTCAAAATCGACGGTGAAGACCTGCTGATCATGAAGGAATCCGACATCATGGGCGTGATCGCTTAATCAAACAGCGAACCGCTTCTGATCTCCTCCATTTCTCAATTTAGGTGAGACGACCCTATGTCTGCTAAAGAAGTAAAATTCTCCTCCGACGCCCGTGAGCGCATGCTCCGCGGCGTTGACACTCTCGCAAACGCCGTCAAGGTGACCCTCGGCCCGAAAGGCCGGAATGTCGTTCTCGACAAGGCCTTTGGCGCACCGCGCATCACCAAGGACGGTGTATCGGTTGCCAAGGAAATCGAACTGGAAGACAAGTTCGAAAACATGGGCGCCCAGATGGTGCGCGAAGTCGCTTCCAAAACCAACGACATCGCTGGTGACGGCACGACCACAGCGACCGTTCTGGCCCAGTCCATCGTCAAGGAAGGCGCCAAGGCTGTTGCAGCCGGCATGAACCCGATGGATCTGAAGCGCGGCGTCGACATGGCTGCTGCTGAAGCCGTCAGAGCGCTGGAATCTGCTTCCAAGACCATCACCACTTCCGAAGAAGTTGCACAGGTCGGCACCATTTCCGCAAACGGTGACGAGCAGGTCGGTCAGGACATTGCCGAAGCCATGCAGAAGGTCGGCAACGAAGGTGTTATCACCGTCGAAGAAGCCAAGTCCCTGGAAACCGAGCTGGAAGTCGTTGAAGGCATGCAGTTCGACCGCGGCTACCTTTCTCCGTACTTTGTCACCAATGCCGACAAGATGCTGGCTGACCTGGAAAAGCCGTTCATCCTGCTGCACGAGAAGAAACTCTCCAACCTGCAGGCCATGCTGCCGATCCTGGAATCTGTCGTACAGTCTTCCCGCCCGCTCCTCATCATCGCTGAAGATGTTGAAGGCGAAGCACTGGCAACCCTGGTTGTCAACAAGCTGCGCGGCGGCCTGAAAATTGCTGCTGTCAAGGCTCCTGGCTTCGGTGACCGCCGCAAGGCCATGCTGGAAGACCTCGCGATCCTGACCGGTGGTACCGTGATCTCCGAAGATCTCGGCATCAAGCTGGAAAACGTTTCTCTCGACATGCTCGGCACTGCCGAGAAAGTTGCCATCACCAAGGAAACCACGACTATCGTTGACGGTGCCGGTTCCAAGGAAGACATCGATGGCCGCGTCGGGCAGATCAAGGCGCAAATCGAAGAAACCACTTCCGACTACGACCGCGAGAAACTTCAGGAGCGCCTGGCGAAACTCGCAGGTGGTGTTGCAGTAATCCGCGTTGGCGGTGCGACCGAAATCGAAGTGAAAGAGAAAAAAGACCGCGTCGATGATGCTCTGAACGCAACTCGTGCTGCTGTTGAAGAAGGCATCGTTGCAGGTGGTGGTGTTGCTCTGCTTCGTGCAAAGAATGCTGTCGCCAAACTGACTTCTGCAAATTCCGACATCGCAGCCGGCATCAAGATCGTTCTGCGTGCCCTGGAATCCCCGATCCGCCAGATCGTCGAAAACGCTGGTGTTGAAGGTTCCATCGTCGTTGGCAAGATCCAGGAGAACGATGACGACACATTCGGCTTCAACGCTCAGACCGAAGAATTCGTCAACATGATCGAAGCCGGCATCATCGACCCGACCAAGGTTGTTCGTACGGCTCTTCAGGATGCAGCATCCGTTGCCGGCCTCCTGATCACAACCGAAGCAATGGTCGCAGAGCTTCCGAAGAAAGAAGCAGCCCCGGCAATGCCAGGTGGCGACATGGGCGGTATGGGCGGCATGGGCTTCTAAGAAGCCCGACGCTCAAATGTCTTACGGAAAGGGCGGCTTTCGGGCCGCCCTTTTTGCATTTTCTCCACGCTCATCATTTTCAATTCGTACTGCCTTGCAGCATGAGAGCGTCATCGACCTTCAAGAAGCCAGACGTTCAGATGCTTTGCCGAGGGCCGGCCATTGACGGACTTCCGTCCGCGAGACCTTACCTCGACACATGGCGATCTCTGCCGTCAATCTTGAGATTTACCTGGCTTGGCAGCAATGCAACGGGCCACGCATGACCGACAACCCAATGACCTCTGCTTCCCCTTTCCTGGACCGGTTTCGAACACAGGTGCATAGCCACCAATCAACCTGATCCGGTGTTTGTGCGACCTGCAGCCTCTGCTAGAAAGAAATCATGGATCTTACTTCTGCATTTCTTCTGGCAACCGCGACAGCCGCACTTGTGGCAATTCCCGGACCCAACGTCGCCCTGTTCGTCGCAAACACTCTGACGCATGGCGCCCGCTACGGCTGCGCAACAGTGGTCGGCACAACAATCGGCATCGCAATCCAGCTGGCAATCGTCGTGCTCGGCCTGTCCGCGTTACTTCAGGTCGCGGCAAGTACACTCATCTGGCTGAAATGGGCTGGTGTTCTTTACCTGATCTATCTTGGCGTGTGCGCGTGGCGACAGGGGATAGACGACATTGAACGGCCGAAGGCAACCGGCGGAACGATGGGTCGCCTGTTCCTGCAGGGCCTGCTGCTTGCAATTGCAAACCCGAAAACGTTGATCTTCATCGCAGCTTTCCTCCCCCAGTTCACGGGAAACGATCCGACCGCGGGTCACATGGCGGTGGCCGCTGCCATCTATCTTTCGATCGTCTTTGCCGGCGATATGTTGTGGGTCGTGGCGGCAAATGTTTCCAGGCCTCTCGTCATGCAACTGGGCCGTCTCCGGCACAAACTGACCGGTGCGTTGTTTGTTGGTGCCGGTATCGGGCTTGCGCTGGCACGCGTTGAGCGATGAAGCTGCGTGCCCGGCGAACCGGCCATTGCAGTATCAGGCGACCGGTTCGCTTTACGCTGACCCACGAAAGACCATAGCCCGCAAAAATCCGAGGGAATTACATGCCCGTCATCGAATATGTCTATTCTGCGCATTCCGGCTACGCCTATCTCGGATCTTCCGAGCTTATGCGGATCTGCAAGAGCGCTGACGTGGTCTTGATCCACAAACCCGTCTTGCTATCCCCCGTTGTCGACGCTCAGCGCGGACAGTCTTTCCGCAAGCGCACGCAGCAGCACGTCGACTACTTTTTCGGACGCGAGATTGAAAGATGGGCGGAGTATCGTGAGGTGCCCATAATCAACTATCGACCGAGCCGGCACGATGCAGATTACAGCCTCGCCTCGGGCATGATCATTGCCCTGGGAGAAACCGGGCCGATGACCGACCGGATGGCTCACAGTCTGCTTCAGGCACATTGGCGTGACGACGTGGACCTGTCGGATCAGGCAGCTCTTGGAAGAATTGCAACGGAAATGGGCCTCGATGCCGAGACGCATTTGGAAAGGGCCGCCTCTCGGGAAGTTCAAGAAACGCTGCGGAAAAACACTGAATGGGCAGTGTCGAACAACGTCTTCGGCTCCCCCACCTATTTCGTCGATGGCGACCCGTTTTACGGACAGGATCACCTGGCACTGGTTGAACGTGCCCTTCACACCCCGTTCAAACCGGGAAACTGGTCCAATCCGAGCGTAGCTTAACACACGCTATTTTTTCAGTTCCAGCGCCCGTTTCCTGGCAAGCAGATTGATTGTCGGACCGTCTGTGGCGAGCGAAATCGCTTTGTCGTAACTTTTTGCCGCTGCGAGGTGATTTCCCGCCCGGGCCTGCAAGTCCGCACGCGCTGCCCAGAGTGGCTGGTATCCGGAACCGGTCACGGTTTCCGCCGCATCCAGGGCTTCCTGCCCAGCCCGAGGTCCATGAAGCCGCCCGGTGACTACCGCCTGCGCAACCAGGCTCCCGACAGAAGGAGCGATTTTGAGAAGCGCGACATAGAGTTTGTTCAGCGCCAGCCAATCGGTGGAGCCGGTTTCCTTCCTGGCAATATGAACAGATTCGATAGCTGCCTCGATCTGGAACCTGCCAACTGACGACTTCACATAGGCGCAGTGCAATTGCCGCTTGCCGTATCTTATCAGCGCGTCGTTCCAGAGCGTCACATCCTGCTCGTCAGTGGGAACCAGCATGTCATCGACAATACGTGCACGCGCCCGCGCATGGCTGAAGGCGATCAGGGCGGCAAGGCCAAGAGCTTCCGCATTGTCCACTATCAGACGTCCCAGCAGATCTGCGAGATAGAATGCCTCGTCGCCAAGATTTTCTGCAGGATCCAGCCAGTCATGGGCATGCAAGGCATAAAGCGCCTCAAGAATTGCCGTACTGCGTTCCCGCAGGGCGTCGTCGCAGGGAAGCGCGAAGGGTATTCCAGCGTCCCGGATCTTGGCCTTGGTCCGAACCAGTCGCTTGGACAGTGCGACGGGTGAGATCAAAAAGAGCCGCGCAATGGTTTTAGCTTCCAGACCAAGAACGGTTTGCAACATCAGGGGAACGTGCAGATCCTGGGCAATTGCCGGATGCGCGCAAACCATCAGGAGTGACAGGCGCCGGTCCGGGATTGAGCCGTCAGCAAGCTCGGACGAGGGCATATCCGGTATCTCGTTCACGGTCGGAAAACGGAACTGTCGCCGCTGACTGTCCGTCAACCGGTTTCGTGCAGTGGTCAACAGCCAGGCATCCGGGTTGTCCGGAATTCCGTGCGCCGGCCAATGGCTGAGCGCTCTTGCAAATGCCTCTGCCAGTGCATCCTCGGCGAGAGCGATATCGTGCGTGCGAGACGACAGAAGCGCCAGCAGCCGACCATAGGACCCTCGCGCAGCCAGTTCGGCTGCGCGAGCGGCATCTGTAACTCACCCCCCATGGCGGAGGCCCGAATCTCGACCTTTCCGGTCTTGGCAGCAGGACATTTCTGGGCCCACACCATGGCTGCATCCAGGTCCGGAACATCAATGACAAAATATCCGCCAAGCGTTTCCTTCGTATCGGCGAAAGGACCATCCTGAACCTGCCTGGTTCCACCTTTCAGTGACAAGGTGGTGGCCGAATGGACAGGTTGCAGCCAATCCGTATCGACGAAGACCCCGGCCTTTTGCAATGCTCCGATGTAAGCCCCGTAGACTTCCTTTTCGGCTTGCCAATCCTCGGGCGTCATATCTGCGAGATCCGCAGGATCGGTGTAGAGCAAGAAAGTGTAGCGCATACTTTTTCCTTCGTTTTCAAGACGCTGCCGACTCGGTTGCAGCGAGGTTATCCAGTCCCTGTTCGAATGTCTTGCCCACCATGCCATCAAGGAAAAGACCAAACACGCGGGCGACAGGATTAAGTCCCAGATCCATCTTCATCGTCCACACGACACGTGTTCCCTGAGGTGTGTCCAACGCCGTTATCTGCTGGACCGGACGCCCCATCGCTCCCAGGTCGATGTCATAACGGACACTGTCAGCTGTCACCGAGGCGACCGTCTGGCTGCCCTTGCCCTCACGGCCTTCGAAACGAAACCCGGAACCGACACCCGATCGCGGTCCGAAGGGCATGATCTTCAGGTCAGGATCCGAGGTCAGGTAAGGATTGAACCGCTGATATCCTTCGTTGGATGCGGCAAGGTTCAAAACGGTTTCCGGTGCCACCTTCATGGTTGCCTGCCGTTTCACGTGCACTTCTCCAGGCAGGAAGAGTGTGCAGGCAGCCGCCAGGGCAATCACCCCAACGCCGCCAAGAAGAACCGTCCATATCGTCATGTATTTCTCCATCCGGTTTTTCGAAAGCAACGGTGCTTTCATTGACATGACGAACGGCCGGACGGCCGATGGACATCGGCAGCAAATTTTCCCTCCCGAACGGTTTCAGCGCTCATGACACGTCGGCAGCCCAGCGATATGATCCGTCTGCAGGCCTTGTCCAAACGCATTTCCTGCTGGGAGGCCGGAATGGAATTACTGCTGCTTTGCGCCGGTGCCGGCGACAAGTCCTGGACAGGACCGGCAGCCGATCGCCCGCGTCGCACGAAGGGCAAGCGCTGCGCCCAGAAAGTCGGCGCCTTGATCGGTCAACGCGGATTGCGCCCGGATATCACCTTGACTGCCTTGGACAACCGGTCCCGGGTAACGGCTGAGAAAACACTCAAGGCAGCGGGGTGGACGGCTCGCGACATTCACGGTTCCCGGAAACTTTCAGCGGGGCTTGTTCCGGATTTGCCTGATGTGAACAGGGCGCTGTTGACAGCACCATCGGCAACAATTCAGGCGTTGGCGGATCGCCTCGGTTCCGGGCTCAGAACCCACGCCGGTGCGCTCCTCACTATGTCTCTTTACGCTGGCAATGCCGACTTGAAAGAGCACGTCGACCCTAGAAACCTGCCGGATCTCTTCCCATGGCCTTCGCCCGACGGACCCGAGTTGCGTCCACGGCCCGCCTATTATTACTCGCAATCGGCAGCCCTTCCCTATCGCAAGGGCGAAGCGGGCACCGAGATCCTGATTGTCGGATCCAGCAGCGGCCGCCATTGGGTCGTCCCGAAGGGCATCGTCGAGCCCGGGCTCGGCCCGGCTCAGTCGGCGCTGATTGAAGCTCGTGAAGAAGCCGGGGTTGAAGGCATGGCAGGTCACGATCCGCTTGGCCATTACACTTACGACAAGTGGGGCGCGGCCTGCAGCGTTGCGGTCTATGCCATGGAAGTCACCCGTGTCCTGCCTGACGATCAGTGGGAGGAAAATCACCGGGACCGGCGCTGGGTGTCCCCCGTCGAGGCTGCTGATCTGCTTCATCAACCTGCTTTCAGGGGCATGCTGGCTCGGCTTTGATTCACCTGTCCAGGAAACCTGCCGTTTTGATTGTTTTCAACTTCTTGATGAATCATTCCAGGCGGTCAGCAGTCGCGGAACAGCTTCTCGAATTCGGCTTACTTCGGGAACCGTACCTAAATCCAGCTGCACAAAGTCCGCAGTTTGAAGGCGCATGTGGTTGATATTCATGACGCGCCAATCCAGAGGCCCTGAACTTTTTCGACATGGATCCATTTGGGAAAGCCGTGCCACTACGTCCTTGCAGCTTAAGCCATTTCTTTAAGATAGTCCGTTACGCTACGGGGAGGATTCAAGGTCCCGGCACTGCCGGAACAGCCCGGCAGCGGTGAGGCTCTTGACGATCAGACTGGCATCTTTTCGAACGATCTTCGGCATTGATCTTCGCACACTTGCGCTGTTCCGTGTCCTGCTTTCGCTCTGGATACTCATCGATCTCTCGATGCGCGCACGGGATCTGGCGGCGCATTATACCGATATCGGCGTCATGCCCCGCGCCGTACAATTGGACCATCTTTACGCCACTAGCTGGTCATTCCATCTGGCCAATGGATCGGCCTGGTTCCAGGCAATGCTTTTTGTCCTTGCCGGCCTCGTCGCGCTTTGCCTGCTGCTGGGATGGCGAACTCGCCTGATGACAGCGCTTTCCTGGGGTCTGCTCCTCTCGCTCCAGAACAGGAACACGTTCATATTGTCCGGCGAGGACAATCTGGCGCTTCTCTTGCTGTTCTGGGCCATGTTCCTGCCTCTCGGCGCGCGCTACTCGCTGGATGCAGCGGTGTCGCGACACAAGGAACTTGCCGAAAACGCCTATTTTTCGGTCGCGACAACTGCCCTGCTGTTGCAGGGAATGTCCATGTATTTCTTCAGCGCTCTCCTGAAGACACATCCCATATGGATCAGCGAGGGACCAGCCGTCTACTACGCCCTGCAACTGGACTACCTGGTCACGCCGTTCGCCCTCTGGTTTCGCCAATTCCAGGGTCTTTTGACGGGGCTCACCTACTATGTCTATCTGCTGGAGTTGATCGGCCCGTTCCTCATTTTCTCACCGATCTTTCACAGGACGCTTCGAACGCTCTTCATGCTGGCCTTCGTGACCATGCATCTGGCATTCGCGGTTTTTCTGGAGATCGGGTTTTTCCCGTTCATCTCCATCATCATGAATATCACCTTCATGCCCGGCTGGATGTGGGACAAGCTTGCCGCCGCATTGCCCAAACGCACACGCCAACCGGTTTCAATCTGGTTCGATCGTGGCTGCGACTTCTGCGAAAAGACCTGCAATATCCTGAGAATGATTCTTTTTCTGCCGTCCGTACCGGTCAAACCCGCCCAGGAGGACCCGGAAATCGGTGCTGAACTGGAGGCCCGCACTTCCTGGGTTCTGACAGTCGGAGAACAACGCCTCTTCAAGTTCGAGGCACTCGCAAAGCTGGTTTCCGTCTCGCCCGTTTTTTTCCCTCTGGGTTGGTTCATGGGTCATTCCGCCTTCACGGCCATCGGCGACCATTCTTACGACTGGGTCGGTCGCAACCGGTCCCGCCTCTCCCGCGTTACAGCGAGATGCCTTCCATGGCGCAGTGCCCCACCCCGGTTTGGTTGGCTTACACAGATTGCCGCCGGTGCCTCGCTTGTCTTCATCACGGTGCAGAATGTCTCCACGCTGCCTGCGAGCGGCCTCACATTGCCAAGTGCATTCGTCGGTGCACGCCAGGCCCTCGGGCTCTATCAGCACTGGACCATGTTTGCCCCGTATCCGGAAATGACCAGCCCCTGGCCTGTGATCGAGGGGGAGCTGTCCGATGGCACCATGGTTGACGTCTACCAAGGACGGGAGGGTCTCGCGGACTTTGAAAAACCGGCTGCCGTTTCGAAGACCTATGAGAACTACCGTTGGCGCAAGTTCCTGTCCAACGTGGAAGACCAGTCCTATGAAGATGTAACACAGGTGCTTGCGCTCAATTATGCGCGGTACCTGTGCCGCAACTGGTCCGCCAGGCAAAACGGTTCTGTGTCCCTGACCAATTTCGTCATTTTCTTTCAGATCGAGAGAACGCCCCGGCCCGGCGCTGCGAAAGAGATCGAAACACGCACTGTCTGGACGCACGATTGCTTGGGCTGACCAACTGGCAGCTCTCCGGATCAACGGTCCAATCTTTTCAATCCATGAGCGAGAATTTTGTCGTCCCCGCCGGAAATTCAACCGATGGCCCGGCAGAAATCCGCCAGGCCGCAATTGTGGTTTGCGGGGTCAAGGAAGATCAACTGGATGGTGCCGCCGAAACTTGCAAACCTCTGCTGCACGAGACCGCACTGAACATTCACTTTTGTGGCGCGAGAAACCGGGTATCAGCGCACCGCTCAACCCGACACCTTACGCGATGCTCCTGCGGCACCAGCACGGTGTGCGATAACATCGCGGCAGCCAGTTTCCAGATGACTCGGCAATCCGGTTCTGCAAAGTAACAGGCAGACCCGATGAAAGGACCTCGTACATGAAATCCATCGATCTTTCAGAGAAACTGGCCCTGTTTTCCAGCCACTGGGATCCCCATGTGGTGTCCGACTATAACGACAACGAAGTCATGGTGGTGAAGTTCAAGGGTGAATATCCGTTTCACAAGCATGACACGACGGACGACTTCTTCTACGTCCTTGAAGGCGAGATGATCATGGATATCGAAGGGCAACCGCCGCGGACCGTGAAAGCGGGAGACCTTTTTATCGTTCCGAAAGGGGTTGTTCATCGCCCAAGAGCCGAAGAGGAAGTTAAGGTTCTTCTGATCGAGCCCAAGGGAGAGCCCAATTCCGGCGATTCCGATCGTGCACCGGCGCCTAAGCCGAGGATTTAAGGCCGAGTAATACCGTTCGGTCACCTGGCTGGAAAAGGCGGTTTGGTTCCGCCTTTCCGACAGGCCAGTCCTTGCTGACTAGTCCCGTGCAGGAATATTGATCGCCTTTTGGCTGGCCGGGCGGGCGAGGCAAGTATCCACCCAGCGCACGACATTCTTGAAATCATGATAGCCGACAACTTCAGCGGCTTCGTAAAAACCGTTGATGTTGCGCGCCCAGGGCCAGGAAGTGATGTCGGCGATCGTATAGTCGTTCCCCATTATGAACTCGCGGCCATCGAGTTGGGCGTCGAGCACTTTAAGAAGGCGTTTGACTTCATCGCGATAACGCTCGAACGGACGGCGATCCTCAAAATTCTTTCCGGCAAACTTGTGAAAAAAGCCAAGCTGGCCGGTCATTGGACCCAGGCCGCCCATCTGCCACATCACCCACTGGATCGCTTTATATTTTTCGCCCGGTTCGGCGGGAAGGAACTTCCCCGTCTTTTCGGCAAGATAGATGAGGATCGCGCCGGACTCCCACAGAGCAAGAGGTTTTCCCCCGGGGCCGTTCGGGTCGATAATCGCCGGGATCTTGTTGTTCGGGTTGAGCGAAAGAAACTCCGGAGAGGTCTGGTCGTTGGTTCCGAAATCCACCTTGTGCGGTTCATATGCCAGGCCTGTTTCCTCGAGCATCGCCGAGACCTTGATACCGTTCGGTGTCGGCAGGGAATAGAGCTGGAGACGGTCGGGATGTTCGGCTGGCCACTTCTTGGTGATCAGGAAATCGGACAAGGTGTTCATGAAGATCTCTCTGGTTTTATGCCCCGGCAGCTCCAGCCGGGATCCCGAAGGTCATATAACACTCGCGATCGCAATTTAAACCCATCGTCCGGATGCGATGAATAGATTTGTTCTTTCGCGGGATTACGCCTATATCAGCGCGGCCAACGACAACGAGGAATGCCCGATGACACAGGATCACGAAGCGCGGATCGAGCAGCTTGAGATCGACCTGGCACATGCCAATCGCACGATTGAAGATCTCAACAGCGTCGCGGTCGCGCATGGCAAACAAATCGACCGGCTGACGCAGCTCCTCGCCAAGATGACCGATCAGATGGAAGAGCTCGCGGAACAGGTTCTGCCGGCCCACCGTATCGACAAACCGCCGCATTACTGACCGAGTTTATGACCGTGCCGTTGTCGCGGAGAATTGATTCATGACATGGACGTCATGACATGAACTTCTAGACTCGTGCAGTCACATTCAGGTGCTTCATGCGTTCATTTCGATATCCAGTCCTGCTTCTTCTGCTCGTTGCGACCCTCGCCAGCGCCTATTGGTGGTCCAGCCGTCCGCCAGAGGTTGCAGTCACGCAGCCTTTCAGGGGCCGTGCCGCCGAGGTGGTCTATGCAACAGCTGTCGTGGAACCCGTCAGGTGGGCAAAGGTTACAAGCATCATTCGTGAAAGGATCATATCCCTTTGCGGCTGGGAAGGGGCGGAAGTCCGGCAAGGCGACCAACTTGCCGAATTGGACAGCGGGGACGCACGGGCGACGCTCGCCGAGCTAGAGGCGCGCCGCGAACTGGCCCTGTCGGACCGGGAGCGGGCGTTGCAGCTCATGGAACGGCGTGTCGTCAGCCAGCAGGTTTATGAAAAGGCTCAGAACGAGGTCATTCGCATCAATGCGACGATCGCCGCGCAGAAGGAGCGGTTGCGGGACTACCTGATCACCGCGCCGATGGATGGCGCTGTGTTACGGCAGGACGGTTCTGTCGGCGAGGTTGCGGAACCTGGCGAAATCCTGTTCTGGATCGGGCAGCCCCTGCCATTGCAGCTTGTTGCGGAGGTGAACGAGGAAGATATCCCGAAAGTCGAGAAAGGCCACAAGGCGCTCATTCGTTCGGACGCGTTTCCAGATGAAGATCTCGCCGCAACGGTCTCGAGAATTACTCCGAAAGGTGATCCGATTCTCAAAAACTACCGCGTTTACCTCGAACTTCCGGACGATACCCCCTTGCGTATCGGCATGACCACGGAAATCAACATCGTCACAAACGAAAGGGACGATGTCCTGTTGCTGCCGATTGCCGCTTTCGACGGCACCATGCTTCAGGTCCTGGACGACCAGGACCGGATTTCGCTCATCAAGGTCAAGACCGGCATTCGCGGCACCAGAGCGATCGAGGTTCTCGACGGCATTGGGGAGCAGAACCAGGTCGTCTTTCCGTTTCAGGCTGACCTTTCGGAGGGCGACAGGGTTGCACCGAGGGATGGAGGAGCCAGGTAATGCTGCTGTTGCGGATAGCTGCGACACATGTCCGGAACCGCATGCGGCAAACCGTTGTCTCAACGTTGGGCGTTGCCCTTGGCGTCGGCTTTTCAGTTGCCATGGCCAGCCTCATGGAAGGCTCGCAGCGGGACTTCATGACGACGCTGATCGAGGCAATTCCACATGTTGAAATCCTGGACGAGCAGCGAAACCCGGCAGAGCAACCGGCAACGGCAAAGTACGACGCTGTGGCCTTTCACGGCTTGCGGCCGCTGGAAGATTTGCGCGGCATCCGCAACCCGACGGAAGCCATCGCCTCGTTGCGCGACTGGGTGCTTGGCGATTTCGCCCAGCGGCTGAGCGGCCAGGCCGTACTGCGCTACAGCGGGCAGGACATTGGCATGACGCTTGTCGGAGTGGTTCCGAGACGCGAATTACTGGTCTCCAAAGTCCGGGAGGACATGCGCGCCGGCAGCTTTGAAGCCCTCGATACGACAGCAAATGGCCTTGTGATTGGCGGCAAGGCTGCCAGTCGTCTGGGCGCGGAACTCGGCGACACGGTCACGCTGACCTCGGCGAACGGCATCGCCAAACGGTTCAAGATCGTCGGCCTGTTCCACACGGGCATCACGACCAGCGACGAGGGCCTTGCCTATGCTCCGCTCAAGTCCGTGCAGATACTTCTGGAAAAACCGGACATCATCAACAGCATCTCGATCAGACTGGCCGATATCAGACAAGCGAATGATGTCGCCGCGCGCGCGGAGCGTCAGCTCGGATACAAGGCCGTCTCCTGGGAGGAAGCCAATGAAGGCCTGATGGAGGCCTTCGTCGTGCGCAATGCGATCATGTATACCGTTGTCGGCGCAATCCTGGTGGTCGCCGGCTTCGGAATATTCAATATCGTGTCCACGATCGTGCACGAGAAGGCACGGGACATTGCAATACTTAAGTCTCTCGGCTTTCCGGAGTCCGACATTCAGCAGATCTTCGTTCTCGAAGGCCTGGTGATCGGCATTCTGGGAGCGCTTGCAGGGTGCCTGCTCGGCGTCGGGCTTTCAAGCTATCTGGCGACCGTCAAGTTCGAGGTCACCACGGATATCGAGATGACCCGTTTGCCGATACATTTTTCGTATATCCACTATGTGCTTTCCTGCTTCCTCGCCCTGTTTTCCTCTGCCATCGCAGGCCTCATTCCGGCCATGAAGGCCGCGAAACTCAATCCCGTGGACATCATCAGGGGTGCGACATGACCCCGGCCGAGGCTGGTCCGACCACCAATGTCAGCCTTCTTCTCCAGACCAGGAAACTGACCCGGATTCTCCCCGCCGGTGTTCCGGTCACCCTGGTTCAGGATGTCGATATCAGCATCGGAAATTCGGAGTTCGGTGCGATCACCGGACCTTCCGGTTCCGGCAAATCCTCGCTGCTTTACCTGCTTGGCCTGCTCGACAAACCGACATCAGGCGAGGTGTTGATTGAAGAAAGCAGCACATCGGATTTGTCTTCCGGCGAGATGGCATCGATGCGTCTTGCAAAAATCGGCTTTGTTTTTCAGTTTCACTTTCTCCTCCCCGAATTCACGGCCCTGGAAAACATCATGATCCCGATGCAGAAACTCGGCAGGCTTCCCACCCGGGACCAGCTCGAACACGCCACCGGGCTATTGGTGGATCTTGGCCTGCAGGACTTTCTTCACCGCCGGCCTGCGCAACTTTCCGGGGGACAACGCCAACGGGTTGCAGTGGCCAGGGCACTTGCCAATTCGCCGGACCTGATCCTGGCGGACGAACCGACGGGCAGCCTTGATTCAGCGGCAACGGAACAGGTCTTTGACAGTCTCCAGTCGATCGTCGAGACACAAAAGACAACCGTGGTTGCCGTGACCCACGACATGGATCTTGCGTCCCGCATGCAGCGCCGCATCCATCTTGTGGATGGCAAGATCGATTACGATCGTGTCCAGCAGGTGCCGGAACATCAACTTTCCTGTCCGGCTTGCCAAGCCATAAATGTCATGTCATAAGCATCCCATCATCAAGAGAAGGGCTGGCGCCCTCGCCAACCTGCCGAACCGGGCAAGGTGGTTTCCGCAACAGGGATGCGGCCGGATGGAACCTCATAGAGGCATTCCGGCAATGAGCGGTTCAATTGCATGCGCCAGTCCTCCTCGGGCAACCGATGGAGGATTTTTTGTCTCAAGAGCCTTTTGCCGGACGCGCGGCAGTTCTGATTGAGGACCATCTGGCGGCGAATGCCGCAATCGCCGACACGGCTGTCTGGCAGCAGGCGGCCGAAGACTGCGTGATGATGCGCATCCAGAGCCTGCGTCTGATCGGCGGTTTGCCGCACCACAAGGCGCCTCTTGCAGAAGAGGTCCGGATCAGGCGCCTGAAGGACCTTCCCCGACTTTGGGCAAACGGCTGTACCTGTGCCGTCGATGAAGATCTGTTTGCCGATCTTTTGAAGCGCAAGCGGTCGTGAGCCTGAAGGATGTCAGTTCGGGACCGGCCGGGGACGGCCGCTATCATCAACGGAAACGAAAGTGAAATGGGCTTCCGTAACCTTTTCGCGATGGCCGTAGCGGTGGCGCAGCGCCCAGGCATCCAGCCTGATTTCCATTGACGAATTGCCGACGCGAACGACCTGGGTATAGACGCAAAGAACGTCGCCGACATGAACCGGGCGAATGAACTTCATCCGGTCTACGGCGATGGTCACCACCCTGCCCTCAGCGCGTTGCCCGGCAGCAATGCCGCCTGCAAGGTCCATCTGCGAAAGTACCCAACCACCGAAAATGTCTCCCGCAGCGTTGGTATCTGCGGGCATCGCCATTGTTCGCAGCGTCAAGTCACCACTCGGTTTCTCCTGCTCTTCGCTCACGCTGATCCTCTCCTTTTCAGTTTCGGAAAAGACTAGCGGCAAGCAGGCAGATCACAAGCTTTTCTTGTCAGATCAGCAGCATAAGGATTGCCATGATCCACAAGGGAGCCGGTGCGGCAACCCAGATCAACAGGATAGGCAGGCCGCGTGGCAGAAAATTCGACAAGGACATTTCACGTTTCCATTATCCAAAGACCGGCAATTCAACAACGGTAAGCACCACGAGTGCCAGCATGCCCGTGACAAAGGCGAGTTTCGCACTGCCGATCAATGTTCGACCGGCGGTGTCGAGCCTCGGCAATTCCATTTGCCGGGAATCCAGATACATGGACACCAGCATTACCGAGAAAATCGCGAACCAGACGACAACGAGGACCTCGGCGACAAGAACGACTGCTACCAGCATGATCCGCTCCATTCCGATTGTTGGGATGTCAGTTCGGCCGGAGGCGACGACCCGGCATGGCCGAATGTCGCGAGCCAGAGACTTTGTGCAATCCGTTCGGCAACTGCGATGATCTCATCTGCCAGATCTGGCACGAACAGCTCGCGAACGACAGGACGAAAAATCGACAGCCACTCTCCATAATCGGAACTGACCACCTCTTTCAGCTTCAGATGTGCCGGGACAGGCTTGCCCTTGTAGGCGCCATTCTTCAGGAGAACGGATTGCCAGAAGGCTTCCATCTTCGGCAGATGCTCTTCCCATTTGCCGTCAAGTCGACCTTTGAAGATCAGACCGAGACGCGGATGCTCACGAATACAGCCATAGAAGGTGTGCACCATCACCTGAATGGATTGCTCGTTCACGGTCTCGTACCGGCGCAGGCGATCACCTGTTTCCCTCACCGGACGAACCGGTAACTTGTATCTGTCTGAACCGGATCTGCGCGCTTTCATCGCCCTCTCCATAACATTCATTTTAAATGCATCTTTTAAATGACACACATCGACGCTAAAATCAACATCTCAGATGAATGTTTTATGGAACCCAGCCATGCGCCTCAGTCAGGCCAGCGATTTTGCATTGAGAATTCTGATGGCCACCGGTCAGACGGACAAGCCGCAGACAGTAGACAGTCTGAGCACACAGCTCGGCCTGGCCAAATCCCATGTCATGAAAATCGTCGCCCAACTTGCGCGGGCCGGATACCTGAAAACCACGCGCGGGCGCGGTGGCGGCATTCGCCTGGGACGCTCACCGGAAGAGATCCGGCTCGGAGATGTCGTCAGGCTGATCGAACCTGACCTGGGTGTCGTCGCCTGCCTCAAACCGGAGCTAACAGTTTGCGCCTTTCTGCCGCGCTGCGCCCTGAAGGGAGCCATGTCACGCGCGGCGGAAGCGTTTCTGGACAGTCTCGATACCGAGACGCTGGCCACGATCCTTGCAGGGACGCAACTGGCCAGTTTGCCGGGCAAGTAAACCTAAAGCGTGGACGCCTGCTCCAGGAATTCTCGGTCCTCCAGACAATAATATCCCGATATCCTGCTGATCGTCCCGGAACGTTTCCAGTCATTCAGCACGCGGCTGACATTTTCACGCGCCGCCCCGGCCATGTTGGCAATGTCCGCCTGGCTGAGCTTGTAGTGGATGAGCATCCGGCCATCGTCCAACGTTTTTCCGAAGGTCTCCGACAATTGCAGCAGGGTCTGCGCGACCCGCCCCGGCAATGGCAGGAAAGACCTTGCCGCCAGAACGTCATTGGCATGACGCAACCGTTTTCCGACGATCGACAGCATGTGGCGGTAAACCGCCGGGTGTTCATCGGAAAACCGCTGGAAGGCCGCCTTGTCGATGAAAGCAAGTTGCGCCTCTTTCAGCGCACTGACTGTTGCGGAGCGCGGGCGTCCGTCAAGGAGTGCCAATTCGCCGACCAGATCGCCCGGGCCAAGAACTGCCAGGAGTTGTTCGTCTCCCTCAACGGACAGGAGCGACACCTTCAACGAACCCTCCAGAACGGCATAACAACCGTTCCCCGGATCGCCGTTTTCAAACAATATTGTACCTGCTGCCAGTTTCATCGGCCTTGCGAGCCGGGATAACCCGACAGCCAAATCCGGCTCAAGCCCTTCCAAAGAAAAGCTGTTTTTCAAAAAGTCCTTGATTTCAGCCACACCTACCCCCTGCCAAAGGACGTTCACGACACATAAAATTTCCTGCCACGCGCAATCCTGTGATGTCCGTCACGTGCGTTCAAGAAAAAATTACCTATATCTAGAGTCATGGAAGCGGGGCTGCCCCTCCCCCCTTCCTGACCTCCACGAAAAACGGCTCTGTTCCCCGCAGAGCCGTTTTTTCGTTTCATCGATCAAAATCCCGCGAACCGGCGGTTTTTTCAATTCAAAAACACATCCTTGCGGTCAATGGTCCGAAAAAACCTGTCACTGGCAAGGACCTCGTACTGGCATTCGCGGATAGCAATTTTTTTACGAGGTTCTTCCCGCATCAACCGGTCGTCGGACTTTCCGGGGATCGCGGCGACGAAACTCCGGTCGTTCATGCCGTCGAAATGATTGAGGAGAAGCTCGTGAAGCTCCTCGACATTGCTGGTCTGTGGCAAAGGCTCTGCAGAGGGCAGAATTTTAAGATTGTATCCCTTTGCAAGACGCGCAAGACGCAAAGTCTTGAGGCCAGACCGAAGCGGTGAGATCACCAGTGGCGGCTGATCGAAATCCGCGCGCTCAATCGCCTTGAACACAATCCGGGCGATCGATGTTCTCGACAGCAATCCTTCGCGGACTGCGACAAAATCCGGTTGCCGCTGCATGAGCACCGAATAGCGCGTCAGCTGGGCAAGGGCCTCGTCCAGCAGGACTTCATCGGGCAGCAGACGGAAGAAAGCGCGCCTGTTGAGCTGTTCGCGGGTGAACATGCGATCTCCGCAGGTTTCCTGCATACGCGTGCTTACCGGCAGGACCCGATCGCCGCTGAAGGCAAGCGTAATACCGAAAAGCATGCGGTCTCCGACCTTCTCGGCAACTTCCTGAAGCGGTCTGAATTCGCGTGGCCAGAGTTCGGTGGTGACCAACGCACCGATTGCGCTCAGCCGGCCATTGACGGCAAGGTCGCGCAATGCGCGGTCAACGCCGAATGCGAGACCGTAATCCAGTGCACCAAGTGTTATTTGTTTCATCTAGTCTGACAGGCGGGTCGGTGATTCAATGTTTCACCCAATTCCCTGCGTCATTCGGGAGATCTTTGCAAGTCTGTTGCGCAGATTGAGGAGACTTGAATGCGGAACAGATGCCCATGTGTCCGGGTATTCGTCACGCCCCGAGTATTTCCCTGCGCCGGGTGAGCAGCTTGTTTCTCACAGTCAAACGGATTGCTCGGCTCCGCAAAACAACTACTTCTCCCGCGGCTCAAAAACCGGCGCCTTCAAACCATCAACCTTGTAAACGACAAGTTCCTCCAGCGGCGCGCCCTTCACCTTGCGTACCAGAACGGCAAGTTCCTCGACCGTTTCGAACGATCTTTGCAGATCGCCGGCCGTGTCGCGCCGTTTTTCGGTGATGTAGAGACCCGGCTGCTCAAAGAGGGTATCGTCCGGATCAGGGGTCATGATGTAGCGGATCCGCTCGGTCACCTGAATGACAGGCAGTTTGTCTTTCATCAGAAAGTCGGTCTGCGCATTGAGGCCATAGCTCATGGTCAGGATGTAGGCCGCATTCTCATCTTCGGCCAGTTGTTCCACAGCCGCACCGATCTCGTCCCAACCGCGCAGCTGGAACGTCGGGTCCTTGCGGGCGAGTTGTCCCGTGACCGGATAAACGGCATGGATCTGCACCAGAACGGCGACGAATATTCCGATCGCGATTCCGGCAACTGCCACTTTTCGCCAGATCAAATGATCTATGCGCGGTGACGTCATGAAGACCGCCGCCATCATGGCGAAGGCCGGAAACAGCGGCGCAGGCCAGTTGGCCTGAACCCGGGCATGGAGCGAGTGATACGTCAGATAGAGCATGAACGGCAGCGTTGTCAGCAGGATCAGGGACGCGGCACTTTCCCTTGCCCGGAAAGCTTTGAAAAGAACCACCGCGCCTGCGGCAGCCAGGATGGCAATCAGGGGGTTCAGGAGCCCGATCAGGGCACCGAGATATTCAAAGACGTATTTCGTTGTGAAGCCACCGCTGCCCGCACGGCCGAACTGCTTGTAAAAACTCACCCACTCATGGACGTGGTTCCAGTAGAGCACCGGCGAAAAGCAAAGAAACGCAATGGCTCCCCCCGCCCAGAGCTGCCAGGTGCTCCACCAGCGTCGTGCTTCCGGCACCCAGATGAGCCAAAGCACGATGCCGGCCCCAAGGAAAAGCAGTGAATATTTCGACAACAGGCCGAAACCGGCCATCAGCCCGACCAGCAGCCACCAGTTCGGATTTCTTGATACGGACAATTCGGCAAGCGTCCAGAATGTCAGTCCCCAGAAGACAACGGAGGGTGCATCAGGCGTTGCCAGGATGCCGCCGATCCCGATCAGCAGGCTGGTGTTCAGAAACAGAACGGCCCAGCCCGCTGTGCGTCGGTCGAACAGGATCGTGGCTGAGCGCCAGAGTGCAAGGGAGCCGATCAGGCCCGAGAAGACGACCACCGCGCGCACGGCCAGGACCGTGTCGCCGAAAACCGCCTGCCCTGCGGAAATCCACCAACCGATCATCGGCGGGTGATCGTAGTAGCTCAGGGCCGGAAAGAGCCCCCAGATGCGATAATACGCTTCGTCCTCGACAAGATGAGCATTGGCAGCAGCGAAAATCTTGAGTGCCGTCAGAAGACCGACAATCAGAACCAGTCCCGACGGCCGCAGGAAATACGGCAGGTCTTCGGTCTTTGCCACGTTAGGTCATACCCGCCGTTTACGATCTCCGCCAGGTGAGCGCGGAGCTGGCCGCGTAATTCCATACCGCTCCCATCACGGCACCTGCGGTTCCGGCAACCCACCAATAAACCGGGTCGGCGTAAATCAGGTTGGCGACGCCGACATTGGCGAGCACACCAACGGAGCAGACGGCATAGAAAGTCAGGAGACCGATCAGTGCCCTGACGCCCCTGAGGCGCCGGTCACGGTAAGTCAGCTGATTGTTCAGGAAAAAATTCGATGTCATGGCAACGAAGGATGCTGCCGTCTGCGCCAGGTTGAATTCCATCCCGCCCAGCAAAAAGAACCGCAGGGCGACCAGATGGACGAAAAGCCCGCTGGCGCCGACAAGTCCGAACATCAGAAAGCGGACGGAGACGATATCGCCGAAGTACTTGGCCAGCAGCAGACCGAAATAGTCCAGTGTCACCAGCGTGTCCAGCTTGCTTTCGCCATGCTGGCGTTCACGGAAGGTGAACGGAAGTTCCTTGATCTTCAGCGTACCGTTGGCGCTGGATACCAGATCGAGCAGGATCTTGAAGCCCTGGGGCGACAGACGCGGTGCGAGCGCCTCCGCCTTGTCACGGCGCACCATGAAGAAACCGCTCATCGGATCGCTCAAGGTCACGTTCAGGAGCTTTTGAGCCAGCCCGTTCGCGATATTTGAACCCCACGCGCGAATGGCGGACAGGCCTTCGCCGACAGTGCCGCCTTCCACCTTGCGGCTGGCGACAACAAGATCAGTGTCATCGGATTTGATTGCAGCAAACATCTTCGGCGGCAACGTCTCATCGTGCTGCAGATCGGCGTCCATGATGGCGACAAACGGCGCTGACGACGACAGGATTCCCTCGATGCAAGCGCCGGACAGTCCGCGGCGCCCGATCCGCCGGATAACCCGCACGCGCGGATCGACACCCGCGATCTTTCGGGCAACCTCGGTCGTTCCGTCCGGTGAATTGTCGTCGACCACGATCGCCTCCCAGGCAATGCCTGAAAGGGCCTTGTCGAGCAGATCGATGAGGATCGGGATATTGCCGGCTTCATTGAAACTGGGCAGCACGACACTCAGCTCTGCCGCACGCAATCCGGAAGCGTCTCGGGGGCTGTCCCAGCCTCCCTCATCCGTGCCTTGTGCAATGCTGGCTGCGCTTTCCATGTTTCAACCCTGTTCGTCTTCTTCATCCCGTCGATCGGGTGAAAGGACGTGCCGCTCGTCTGAAAATTTCGCGGACCATAGCCTTCCATGTGTTAAATACAAGCAAAGACGCGCCATACGCTGGCAAGTAAACTTCCTTCATTGCTCGTTTTCATGGACCACGATGCCCGGTCCGCTCCTTTTACCCGTAAGTGTGATGCAAACAAGGCAAACCTGACGGCATTTCGCGGCCGGCAGAATAACCCCCGGGTCCGCTCCTCAGGATCCCGCCTTCGCGAACCTTGCTCTCAACTGCCGTTTCGTCTAGGACAACCGCAATTGTCTTAGCGCCGGTTGCCACAAACATGTGACAGCAATCGGCCAGGAACTCGCCGGGATCTGACGACTTCATGGCCAAAAAACCGAACAAACTGAAGGCCCGCCTGCCGCGGGGCTTTGTCGACCGCTCTGCCGACGACATCCGCGCGACGGATGAGATGATCAGCAAGATCCAGGCGGTCTACGAGCAATACGGCTTCGATCCGGTCGAAACGCCTGCCTTCGAATATACCGATTGCCTCGGCAAATTCCTGCCCGATACCGACCGGCCGAATGCCGGTGTCTTTTCGGTGCAGGACGAAGACGAACAGTGGATGAGCCTGCGCTACGACCTGACCGCACCACTCGCCCGTCATGTCTCGGAAAACATCAACGGGATCCAGCTTCCCTATCGCACCTATCGCGCCGGCTGGGTGTTCCGGAACGAAAAGCCGGGACCGGGCCGATTCCGCCAGTTCATGCAGTTCGACGCCGATACTGTCGGCGCACCGGGCGTCCAGGCGGACGCGGAAATGTGCATGATGATGGCCGACACGATGGAAGCCCTCGGCATTCCGCGTGGTCAGTATGTCATCCGGGTCAACAACCGGAAGGTTCTCGATGGCGTTCTGGAGTCCATCGGGCTTGGCGGTGAAGAGAACGATGGGCGCCGTCTGACTGTTCTGAGAGCTCTCGACAAGTTCGACAAATTCGGCGTTGATGGTGTTCGACTTCTTTTGGGCAAAGGCAGAAAAGATGAAAGCGGCGACTTCACCTCGGGTGCCCAGTTAACAGAAGAGCAGATCGATCCTTTAGTTAAATTTGCTGATTTCGAGTCAATCCTAAAAGGTGCGCGCTACAGCAACGCATTAGACGATCTCCTTGGCCCCTATCCGTTGCCGTTCCAACAGCATCCGACCACATGGGACGAATCCGGCATTGCACATTCTCAAACGCAGGCTGCCTGGCAAGACAAAATTAGTTCTCTGTCAGCCCTGGTTGAACTACCAGGTTCGATCAGCGACTGCTGGAACATCGAGAATCTGAGTAATTTTGCGCTGCTGTTTGATGCGAATGAAAAGATCATTGAGGGATTGAACGAACTCGCCCAAATCGCTGCGTTGATGGAGTCAGCTGGATACAGTGAAGATCAAATCAAGATCGACCCAACCGTCGTGCGTGGGCTGGAGTACTACACCGGTCCCGTCTATGAGGCAGAGCTGCTCTTCGATGTCACCAACGAAAAGGGTGAGGTCGTGCAGTTCGGGTCCGTTGGCGGCGGTGGGCGTTACGACGGTCTGGTCAAGCGCTTCACGGGCCGCGATGTACCGGCCACCGGGTTTTCAATCGGCGTCTCGCGTCTGATGACGGCGCTCAAGAACCTCGGCAAGCTCGGCAGATCCGAGGTTGTCGCTCCTGTTCTGGTGACCGTGATGGACGGCGATGTCGACGCTCTCGGGCGGTACCAGAAAATGGTTCAGGAGTTGCGCGGCGCAGGTATCAGGGCCGAAATGTACCAGGGCAACTGGAAGAAATTCGGCAACCAGCTGAAATATGCCGACCGGCGCAACTGTCCGATTGCCATCATTCAAGGGTCGGATGAGCGGGAAGCCGGTGACCTTCAGATCAAGGATCTGATCGAAGGCAAGCGGTTATCGGAAGAAATAACCGACAACATCACCTGGCGGGAAAGCCGGCCGGCGCAGATCACGATCAAGGAAGCTGACCTGGTGGAAACCGTGCGCGGCATTCTGGATGGCCAGGCAGACGATCGCAGACGTCAAAACGAGGGCTGAACAATGACGGCGGCTCAGACAACCGGGCTGGACCCGAACAAGATCGAAGCGATTCTTGCTGCTTTCAGGGGTGCAGGACATGAATTCGTTAACCCGCCGATCCTGCAGCCGGCAGACGTTTTTCTCGACCTGACAGGCGAAGACATCCGGCGCCGTCTGTATCTGACGCAGGGGAGCAACGGCACGGATCTCTGCCTGCGCCCCGATTTCACCATTCCGGTCTGCCGTCACCACGTGGCAGCGGACAAACCCAGCCTACCGGCTGCCTACTGCTACAACGGCCCGGTGTTTCGCCAGAGGCCGGACGGGCTGGGTGAAATTCCCCAACTCGGTGCAGAAAGCCTTGGCCGAAATGACACTGCGGAAGCCGATGCCGATCTGCTGGCCCTGTCCGTGAGTGCACTTCAAACATTCGGAGCAACGGGCACTTCCATTCGCATCGGTGACGAGACGCTGTTCGCGGCTGTCCTGTCCGGGCTGGATCTGCCGGCCGTCTGGAAGAGACGTTTGCGTGATCTGTTCGGTGAAACCGACAAGCTGACCGCCGCGATCGACCGCATGGCGGGAAGCGTTTCGGCGAATGACGACAGCCGGGATGTGCGCCTCGGGTTTCTTTCTGCACTGGAGGGCGCGGACCCAACGGCCGCCCATGCCGTTGTCGAGGACCTTCTGTCAATCGCCGGCATGTCAGCCGTCGGCGGGCGGACACCTAGCGAAATTGCCGACCGGTTCCTGGAACAGGCCGCCCTTGCAAGCGGCGGTCGCGGACATGCGCAGGCGGCAGTCACACTCCGTGCCTATCTGGCCCTGAATGCCGATGGCGACAATGCCGTTGCATCCCTGCGTGCGTTCGGTACGGACCACAGTCTCGACCTCGAAGAGCCGATTGCCGCATTCGAGCGCCGCCTTTCGGCACTTGCAGCCAAAGGCATTGGACCTTCCCGGCTTTCGTTCGCCGCTGATTTCGGCCGCCGACTTGATTATTATTCCGGGTTTGTCTTCGAGATACACTCGGCCTCGGACCAGATCGCGGGACCACTGGTTGGCGGCGGGCGCTATGACAGGCTGCTGACCCTTCTCGGGGCCGGCGAAAACGTACCGGCCATCGGCTTTTCCATGTGGCTGGACCGGATCGCCGCCAGTATCGGGGCTGACTCATGAGCAAACTCATCATCGCCATTCCCTCCAAAGGCCGCCTCCAGGAGAACACCCACGCTTTCTTCGGGCGCGCAGGTCTGAAGGTTGATCAGCCCGGCGGCGCACGAAACTATCGAGGAGCCATCAAGGGGTTGCACAACGTCGAGATCGCCTTTTTGTCGGCCTCTGAAATTGCCCGGGCGCTCTCTGAAGGCTCCGTTCATTTCGGCGTCACCGGACTGGACCTTGTCGAAGAAAATATCAGCGATCCGGCAAACAATGTTCACGTCGTCACGCCCCTCGGGTTCGGTCCGGCAGATGTCGTGGTTGCCGTCCCGAAAGCCTGGATCGATGTGGAATCGATGGCAGATCTGAGCGACGTTGCCTCCGACTTCCGCAGCCGCCATGGTCGCCGCCTGCGTGTTGCGACCAAATACGTGAACCTGACGCGTGCTTTCTTCGCCCGGCACGGAATTGCCGACTACCGTATCGTTGAAAGTGCCGGCGCGACGGAAGGTGCTCCTGCTGCCGGATCTGCGGAGCTCATCATCGATATCACCACCACCGGATCGACCCTTCATGCCAACAACCTGAAGATCCTTGCCGATGGCGTGATGCTGAAGAGCCAGGCCAATCTTGTTGCCTCTCTCAACGCCGACTGGAGCGTTACTGCACTCGCTGCAGCGAGAGCGATCCTGGACCGGGTGGCAGCTGAAGAAGCTGCGCGCGGCATCAGACTTGTCAAGGCAGTGGTCGATGACAGGACACAGGCGCTGAGATCAGTCAGCAAGGTCGGCGCGATCCAGCGTTTCTCCGAAAGCGATGACGCAAACCGTGTCAATGTGCTGTGCCCGAAGGACGCTGTCGCCGATTGCGCCCAGCTCCTGATCGAGGAAGGTGCAGACACTGTAACCGTCGAGACGCTGGACTACGTGTTTTCCAGAGAAAATCCGCTTTTCACACCTTTGAAAGAAAAGGTTGGCGGATAGCCCCGTCGGTCTCCGTTCCCCGTCAGAAGGTTTCGCCTTGAGCTGAATTTCCAGGTTCGACACCGTCTCGACCGGAGCCAGGGGCAAATCGAGGCACAATCCGGTCTTCCCGGGTCTTCAGTTTCAGCTGCCGGTTTACCGCTGCAGACATCACAACTGCCTCGCAACACTTTGAACGCCGAATACCTGCGCCGCACCCAGCATCCCGATGGAATACACACCGATAATGCATTAACAATCAAAGGGTACGAGGCTGAGGAGCGCGCTCACGGTCTCTCTTAGTTGTTTCGCATCAGGATGCGCCGGACAACGACCACGGGTACGAGGGGCGAAGTGGTATGACACTATTGAATAAACTGCGGATCGCGAGCGGTCTGGTTTTATTCGTGTTTGTGCTTGGACATCTGCTTACACTGGCATTCGGTCTGCGATCGATCGAGGCGATGGAAACGGCCGGTCGGTTCCTGATGGGACCCTGGACCAATCCGGTTGGCGGTCCGATACTTATGTTGTCCTTCCTTCTGCATGGGGCGCTTGGAATCTGGGCGCTCTTCTGGCGCAACAGATTGTTCTTCAACTGGGGTGACAGCATCCAGGCGCTGCTCGGCATTGCGATCGTGCCGCTCCTGCTGCCCCATATCATGGGGACGGTCGTCGGGCCGGCGATGACCGGAGCGACACCAAGTTTCAAATGGGTGCTTGCCGTCTACTGGATGTTCGTCCCGCATCTTGGAATTCAGCAGGTGATCGCCCTCATCGTCATCTGGATTCACGGCTGTTATGGACTGTTCCTCTGGATGCAGGTCCAAAACTGGTGGGGCCGGATCTCAACTGTTTCCTACCCGTTTGTCGTGATCGTTCCTGTTGCCGCCCTGCTTGGCTTCGTAGAGGCGGGCAAGATCCTGCTGGCGAACAGCGGAAATGCCGAATTCATGGCGCCAGTGCGCGAAACGGCAGCTTTGTATGGGCAGGTAGGCGATCAGCTTTGGCGAATTCAGGACCAGATATTGTGGGCGTATGCTGCCATTGTCGCAGTCGTTTTCGCGGCGCGCGCGGTGCGGGTGTGGCGCAAGCGGCCGATGGTCACACTGAACGATGTCGACGGCCCGACGATCGTCCGGCCAGCAGGCCTCAGTCTTCTCGAGACCGCCCAGTCCAGGGATACCCCGCACGCCGCGTTGTGTGGAGCACGAGGCCGTTGCGGCTCTTGTGCCGTGCGCATTGTCGAAGGTGCCGGGAACCTGTCGCCGATCGGCCCGATAGAAGCCGAAACCCTGGCACGGCGATCAGCCGCTCCGGGAGACCGGCTGGCATGCCAGGCCATGCCTGTTGGTGGTTCCGTGCTTGTCGAGCCTTTGTTCTCGCCGGATATCACACCGATCGAGTACCAGGAATTGCTGCGCGGCGAGGTTCCGGACCCACCGGTGTCCGAGCCTGCCTCGGTGGGTGAGGGCTCGCAATGAAACGGATTCTGATAACGCTCGCATGTTTGTTTGCCGTTCAAATGATTTCGCCCGTCTCGGCACAAATGCCCTTGCCCGGATCCGGCTCAACAGAAGTTGAAGATACGGTCGCGGAACCTTCACCCAATGACATCAAGGAACTGGCCCGCCTTCTTGCCGACCCGACCATCGTCAACTGGCTGGAACAACGGGCCGACGCACTCAACGGAGAGGGTACACCGGAGAACCAGTCCTTCAGGGACATTGCGGCACAAGGGCTCGAGGCCGTCCAGGCAAGGGTGCGGCAGGTCGGTGTCGCCCTGACACTGTTGCCACAGGCACCGTCGATCATTTCCAGCACATGGCAACAGGAACTCTCACCGCGGGAACAGTTGAACCTTGTTGTTCTGGTGATCATTTTCGTTTTTGTCGGTGCAGGACTTGAGTGGCTCTACTGGCGCTACGCCGGATTTGTCCGGCGACGCATCGAGCTGCATCAATCAACCACCTATCTTGAAAAAACCCGCTCGGCGCTCACTCGCCTTGCACTGGTGTCGGGCGGTGCCTTCTGTTTTTCCCTGGGCACGATCGGCACGTTCGTCATTTTCGAATGGCCGCAAAACTCCTATGACTTTGTTCTGGAACTGCTGATTTCGCTTGTCATCATACGGGCCATTGCGGCAATTGCGCTGTTCGCGCTTGCACCGCGCGTCGAAGCGCTCAGACTGGTGCCACTCTCCCGGCAGGATGCGCGGCTTCTCTATCTCGGGGTCATGGTGACATCCGCCGTCATGCTGTTTGGTGGCAGTCTCGCAGAAACCATAGTGCTTCTGGGACAGAATGAGGCTGCAGGCCTGGCCATTGACATATCGGCCGCGGCCGCAACGACAGTCCTGGTCATCCTGCTGTTGTGGCTGTTATACGCGCGCAGCGAACCTCAGCGCCGTTTCATTCTGATGCCGGTCCTTGGCTCCTTTGTGGTGCTGATGCTCTTCATACTCTGGCTGATTGGTGCCTACAGCCTGGCAGGCACTCTGGCCGTCATTGCCCTGCTTGTGCCGATCGAGCGCATTCTGAGGCGGACGATCGAGCATGCTTTCAAGGCAAACAGGCCCGATCCGGTATCGGACGAGCCGGATGGAGACAGCGACGTGGAAGAGGAGGCGGATCACGGGATCTATCTTCCCGTTGCCATTCGCCTTGGCAGGTTCGTCGTCGTCGTCACTGCTGTTGTGTCAATCGGACTGTTTTGGGGTGTGCAGCCATGGAACCTGTCAGCCGTGAATTCGACGCCAGCTCAGATCGTCCGAATCCTGGTTGACGTCATGGTGGCATTTCTGATCGGCGACCTCATCTGGACGGCTACAAAGACGGCAATTGACCGGCGTATGGCGGCGATGCCGAAACTTCAGCCCGGTGTGGCGCCAGGGCCGGAGGCGCGCATGGCGACGCTGCTGCCGCTGATCAAGAAAGTCGTGCTGGTCACGATTCTGGTCATGGTCGCGCTGATCGGGCTTTCATCGATGGGCATCAACATTACTCCGTTGCTGGCCGGCGCGGGCGTGGTCGGACTGGCGATCGGTTTTGGTGCCCAAGCCCTGGTTCGCGATATCGTCTCGGGCGTCTTCTTCCTGATCGACGATGCCTTTCGGGTCGGCGAATATATTGAAATGGGTGATTTGCGCGGCACCGTGGAATCCATGTCCATTCGCTCCCTGCAAGTCCGGCACCACCGGGGTGCAGTGCACACCATCCCGTTCGGCGAACTGAAGTCGCTCACCAATTACAGCCGCGACTGGGTCATGATGAAACTGGAATTCCGGGTGCCTTTCGACACCGATCTCAAACTCGCCAAAAAGATCGTTAAACGCATTGATGCCGAATTGCAGGACAACCCGGAATACGGGAAGAATTTCCTGCAGCCGCTCAAGTTTCAAGGGGTCCGGCGGATGGAGGAATTCAACATGGTCGTCGGCGTAAAATTCATGACCAAACCGGGTGAGCAATGGACCATCAGGCGCGATGCCTATCAACGCATTCGGGATGAATTCGAAAAGGCGGGCATCAATTTCGCACAACGAAACGTCAAGGTTGAAGTCATCGGCGCAGAGGACATGAGCGAGGAAACAAAGGAACAAGCCGCCTCTGCAGCAATGGACGCCATTGAACAACAGGTTGACGGACCAACCGGGTCATAAGGCCGATCCGCATCTTGGGGACGCCGTGCACAGGCGCCGAGATTGCTTTGCAATGTCACGTGATCCTGCGCATTTCCGAAGGAGACGAAGCTGCCGCGTCGGCGTTCGCCGTCCTGCCATGCTGTTGCGAAGCAGACCGTGTCCCTGATAGCGAAATGCGCCGATACGATTGCAATCACGCTTTCGCAAAATCCGACACCAGTCGCGACAGGGCATCCCAATCTGTGAATTCGCGCGTAGTCTGGAGCTCCTTGTTGACGTGATCCGCAAGATCACCTTCCAACAAGGCCGACTTTTCAAACCAGTCATAAGAACCCGGTTTCACCGCACCGGCGATCAGAGCGATTTCCGTTGGCTTCCAACTTGCCGCCTGAAGAAAGGTGTCGACATATTCCCCAGCCTCTTCCCTTGTGTCCTGAAAGGCCGCCGCCAGGCTTACGGACACGAACAGGCCAGGCAATTCGTTGAGACTGCCCCGGTTGGCAAAGACAAACAATTCGAGATCAGGCTGGTGCCTGGCCGAGTGCACGGAGCCGGCAATGATGGTCTTGTCAAAGTCCGGAATGGAAAGCCCGCCGGAGAGATCACTTACATTGTGAAATCGGACCTCATGCCCCTCGCCCGACAAGGTCGCGCCAATGAATTTTGAAATCTTTTCCGTTTGTCCTTCGGTGGTTGCATAGGCAATCAGGTATCTCAAGACAGCACCTATCCGCTTTCGTTCGACATTCCCACGCTAGCGTATGCCGTGTTTTCCGTCGCTCCGTATCTTCACGTGTTTTGCCCGGGTAAATCGCGGCAAATTGTCCGATCACGAGCACTCGCGTCTGGTGCTGGCCGACACTTCAAGGAATGCCGGGGCCGACAGGTGAACCAACATTTATCAATGCGAATTCCGAACGCAGGACGGGCCGACAGAGACACGGCGCCTGCCGATGAACAGGCCCGAAAGGCACCTCCTCTTTACTTCCTTGTCGGTCTCACAAACGCTTCCCTGGCCTTTTCAACCTGGTCCCGGCAACAGCAACCTTCCAGGTGGTCGTTGACCATGCCCATGGACTGCATGAACGCATAGACGGTCGTAGGGCCGACGAAGCTCCAGCCTCGTTTTTTCAGGTCCTTTGAAAGGGCCGTGCTTTCAGCCGTCTTGCCAAGCGTTCTTGCGGTTTCAAAATCGATCCTTGCCGGCCGGTCTTCCGGTTTGGGTTCGAAGGACCAGAAATAGGCCGCAAGCGTGCCGAACTCCCTTTTGAGCTCCAGAGCCCGATTGGCGTTGTTGATCGTTGACTCGATCTTCTTGCGGTGCCGCACGATACCACTGTCTTCCAGACACCTTGCAACATCGCCGTCGTTAAACTTCGCCACTCTTTCAAACTCGAAATTGGCGAATGCCGCCCTGAAGCCTTCCCGTTTCCTGAGGATCGTCAACCAGGACAGGCCGGACTGAAAGCCTTCGAGGCAGACCTTCTCAAAAAGCCGCCGATCGTCATCGACCGGCCAGCCCCACTCCGTATCGTGATACCGCTGGTAGTCCTCAAGACCGCCATGCCACCAGCAACGGCCCCTACCGTCCTGCCCTTTCAGGAGACCGGTGACCGGGTCCCGCTCTGGTTTCACGTCTTTTCCGGTTGCCTGTTCGCTCATGCCTCACCCGATATTCACTATTTGTTCTCAATTGGTAGCGGTGATCGAGAAAAGTTACAAGCACACGTGTCCGGCCAACCTTGGAAAACGAAAAAGCCCGGCGAAATGCCGGGCTTTCCAATCGACTGAATTCGATTCAGGCAAACAGGGCGTCGATATCGTCCTGGGACGCTACATCGTTGTCGGTTTCCAGTGCGGGACCGTTGAGCAGCGCCGCGTCGCCTTCCTTGAACTCCCGGTGCTCGAGCTCAATGTCCTTGAAGGTGTCAATTCCGCCCCAGATGTCCATCATCTGCATGATGCGGTCCTCGACAAACCGGAGTGTCGAAACGACCTTGGTGATGCGCTGACCTGTAAGATCCTGGAAGTTACAGGCCTCGAAAATCTGAACAACCTTTTCCTGAATGTCGTTTGCGAGCTCAGAGTCCTCTTTGCCGACACGAGCCGAAAGTGTGTTGGCGGTCTCGTCAATGAACTCGGCGGCAGAAAGAATCATTTCCGTCGCCCCTTCTGTCCCGTCGACAACGGCATCCAGCTCGTTGGTGACACGGGTCATTTCCTCACCCTTGGAACCAGTGGTGTGGTGCAGGGTGGCAATTTCCTTTTTGGTCTGAGCGATCGCTTCATACATCGCGTCGATCTCGACCTTCAGTTTAGCAGCCTCCGACAATTCCTTGCGAAATTCGGACATGAATTTCTGGCTCATCGCTTCGGGGTCAAGTGCGTCGCCCTTTTGCGCAGCTCCTTTGCCGATCAATGATCTCAGACTGGAAATTTCCGCCAGCACTTCCTGATGCCGTCGTTCTTCGGCAAAGGCCGGATCACTGTCGGCCCCGGTATTCATGCGTATCAAGCTTTCCGCTCGAAAGGATCTCTTCACCGCGGCCATGCCTTCTCCCGTCCCTTGCCCCTGCCGGCGCATACAAATAGCGATTACCCAATTGGTAGCAGCGGAAGTTTAAAGAAATGTTTTTCCCTGAATTGACGAAAATGACAGGGGTGTCCGATGTTTGGCGCGATATTCCTTCTTTTTCCTCTCAAACGGTTTGGTTATCTTTTTCAACGACATTATTGGCGACGATCCGGACATGCCCGCACCGGTTTCGTCGCAGGGAATATTTGAACTGAACATGAATGTGGCCGGTAACTGCGATCTGACTTATATGAAAACCATGCGTTTCCTTCATCTGCCAGCATTGCTGACAAGTTTGTTTCTTACGGCGCTCATGATTTCCGTGTCGGCGCGAGCCGCAAACGATTCATTTTCTACCGAGGAACTGCTGAGAGGTTTCGAGAAGACGGTGTTCGGGCTCGAGTACCGCAGCTGGAGCTGGCGTCCCTCCCTGGTCAAGAAGTTCACGCAGCCGGTAACCTTTTACGTACACAATCTGTCACGCCGCGACCGCACGCGCGTGGTCCATCGTTTCGTGCGGGAAATCGACCGGCGGATCGGTGGTCTCGAAACCAGCATTACCAACGACCCAGCCGCTGCGAATTTCGAGGTTTTTGTCGTGGACCGGGCGCAATACGTGTCGGTGGTTCAAAGAGACATTTACAAAAACGACCGTGCAAAAGTCCCAGGCCGGTGCCTTGTGCGCGTGGTTTCCGGTCGAAAGGGCATCAAACGCTCGTCCGCGGTCATTGTTTCAGATGAGGGGGAGTTTCTGTTCAAACGCTGCCTTGTCGAGGAAATCCTTCAGGGGTTAGGCCCCATGAACGATCATCAGGACCTGACACACTCGGTTTTTAACGATGCTTCGCGCCACAGCCGGTTTACCGTGTTCGACCAGATCATTTTGAACATGCTTTACGATCCCCGAATCAGGCCCGGCATGTCGATGAAGCAGACCAAACCCATCCTGCCCCTGGTTGTGCGTGACGCCCGCAGGCGCGTGCGTTAACCAACGAAAGCTGGAAATCGCAAAGATTTCAATCATCGGAAATCGATGTGCGAGCAGGTCGCCACCGTGGCAGGGATCTGTTAATCCTGTTCCTCAAGACTCGGCTAACCATAAGAAAGATTTACGCGAATTCTCACGCCGAGAGTCACTATTGCCTGAACATGCCCGCTTATCATCCTTGCCAGTTCGTTAACCGGCAACTTAAAATTGCCGGAAGACGTGGTTGATGATGAGTTGCGAGTGTTGCCATGTTCTTTTTGAAGAAACGTTCTTCGAACTTACTGTTTCTGGCGGGAGCTACCCTGCTCGGCGCCTTCATTTCGGCGGGTCCGGTGTCTGCCGGCCAGGTTTCGCCTCCCCCACTGGTTCTGAGCCCAAATCTGACAGAACCCTGGATGCTGCAGCTGCAGCCCGGCACGGCGCGCCGCGCAGCAGCTCCCGTACAGAGGCGGCAGGTCCAGCAGCCCAAGGTCCGGCGTGCCAATTGGTGGTCGCGCCGAATGGACCCGGCCCGGCAACAGCCCAAACGGCAGACCCGGCAGATTGCACCTCAATTCCTTCCGACGATCATCGACTATGACGGCCCTTACAAGGCGGGCACGATTGTCATCGATACGAACGCCCGCTTCCTCTATCTGGTCCAGAAGGACGGAACCGCTCGCCGCTATGGTGTCGGCGTCGGCAAACCCGGATTTGAGTGGGCAGGCATGCATCGTATCACGCGCACGGCCGAGTGGCCGGACTGGCGTCCACCAGCATCGATGCGCAAACGCCGCCCCGACCTGCCTGTCTTCATGGCCGGCGGGCCGGAAAATCCGCTCGGGGCAAGGGCGCTCTATCTGGGGTCCACGCTTTATCGCATTCACGGGTCCAATCAGCCCTGGACCATCGGACACGCAGTCTCGTCCGGCTGCATTCGCATGCGCAATGAAGATGTCATGGACCTCTATCAACGTGTGGGCGTCGGAACCAAGGTACACGTTCTCTAATGCACAACCTCGACAACTGAAAATCACCTGAACGCACGGCAACGCCGTGCGTTTTGTTTGGTTTGCCAGCCCCTGCTTGCACTGCTGCAGGTTTCTTTGCAGTTTGTTTTTCAACGAAGAGCGGATCTCCGCTCGTCAAAGCGTATCGAGACGACGCAGGGTATGACCCGACGCACCAACATTGAATCTGCGCGGTCCGACGCGGCCTATTTCGTGAAAGCGGCCCTGGTCGGCCTTCTCGTAGGAGGATTGGCGACCGGTTTTCATGCAGGTCTCGAGCATCTGTTTGCCCAGTATGCCGCCCTGAGAAACTCTCTCGGCAGTGGCGCATTGCCGTATGTCGTTTCGATTCTCATTTCATCTATGTGCGTTGCCGCAGCTTTTCTCCTCGTTCAACGGGTTGCTCCGGAAGCCGCCGGCAGCGGCATTCAGGAGATAGAAGGAGCGATGGAGGACCGGCGCCCGGTTCACTGGCCTCAGGTGCTTATTGCAAAATTTTTTGGCGGCCTGCTTGCCCTCGGCTCTGGCCTGGTGCTGGGGCGGGAAGGACCGACCATTCATATGGGAGCCATGACTGCGGAAGCGCTCGCACGCTCTCACAAGGTCTCTCCCGCCGATCACAAGGGCCTGCTTGCAGCAGGAGCAGCCGCGGGGCTTGCCGCTGCCTTCAATGCGCCGCTTGCCGCAATCCTGTTCATTGTCGAGGAAACGAGACGGCAGTTTCCGTTCGGCTACCGCACCTACATGGCCGTCATCATTGCCTCCATCCTGAGTGCAGCCGTTACCGAACAGCTCACACAAACCGGCCCTCTCCTGGTTGTCGATGTGCGTTACCTGCCGGTCTGGAGTTACCTGCTGCTTGCCTTGATGGGCATCCTGCTCGGTGTACTCGGTGTCTTCTTCAACAAGGCGCTGATCACGGTCATGGACCTGTTTCTGAAAATCCCGAAGGGTCTGAGATGGCTCCCGGCCCTTGCAATCGGCGCAGTCACGGGCATCCTGCTCAATGCGTTTCCCGATGCAACGGGCGGCGGCGAAGATCTGGTCCATGACCTGATATCCAGCCATTATGGCGTTCTTGCTCTCTTGTTGCTCACATTCCTGCGCTTTGGCGGCGTGCTGTTTTCCTACGCGTCCGGTGTTCCGGGCGGCATATTCGCCCCCATGCTGTCCATTGCGACATGCGCCGGACTGGCGTTCGGCGTGATAGCCGTCGAAACGCTGCCCGTGGAAGATGATTTCCGGGCAGCCTGTGCCGTTGCTGCCATGGGCGGTTTTTGTGCAGCGTCCGTTCGTGCGCCCCTTGTCGGCGTCGTGCTGGTAATGGAGTTGACCGGAGCCTATGCCCTGATCATGCCCGTGCTCGTCACCTGCACGACTGCATCGCTCACTGCTCACCATCTCGGCGGGCGCCCGATCTATGAACAGCTTCTGGAACGCACACTGCGTATTGCAGGCCAGGATCCCGATAACGAGCCGGACAAAACACCGGTGCAACTCGGCACGCGCGAAGGCTGAGCTGCCGATCCAGGCGTTTCCCCGGACAGCGTTTCCCCGGACATGGTTGCCGAAGGCAACTCAGATTTCAGGCACCACGAGCCATTGCTGCCGCTCCAGCGGCACCCTGAACCGGACAACGCGCCGGATCACGGTACACAAGGGCCCAAGCCTCAGCAATGCGGAGACGAGGACTTCAGAACATCCAGGTCTCCGGATTTGAAATCGCGTCGCCGCGTCCGGCTGTCTGCACGCCCTTGATGCACCGGATGATGAACCAGACGAGCGTCGCGATCAGCACGAAAATACCAATGAACACGAATGTCAGCACGGCGCCTATAAGGCTGTACAGCAATCCGATCCAGAATGTTCGGATCTGATAGGTATAGTGGGATTCGACCCATCCCCCGGCTTTTCCCCTGTTCAAATAGGCGAAAATTACACCGATGATCGAGGTGATGCCGACGATGATACTGACAAGATAAAGAATGTAGATAAGAGTGGCGTTCTTACCACCGGGTTCCATGTAACCTGCGACATCGGTCTGATCGTTCATAACCGCACTCCGCTAAAATTCATTCTATCGAAACCGGGCCTGTGCAGCTGCGAATCTCGTTGCATCCACATTGATCCGGCCAGCCTAGATTACAGTCCTTTGCCCATTCGTCCAGACTTGTGAATATCGCTCTGCGCGAGACGGACCAAAGTGCCTTGCCAATTGCTGGGGCGACGGCCATGAGGACCAGAAGACCACGGGGATTTGTTTTCCCGTCTTAACGACTGATCTGGTCGGCTTGTCCTGCCGTAACAAGTGCTGTTAGTTCAAGAACGTTCCCGAATTTTGACATGTTCTGTCGCATTGGGGAGAGTTCAAGCAGAATCTGTCGTCTTTCTGAGAGATTGAAAATGAGCAATCTGACAGACATGGAAATCTTTGCGCGCGTGGTGAGCGCAGGCAGCATGTCGGCGGCCGGTCGGGAAATGAGCCTGTCCCCCGCGGTGGTCTCGAAACGAATCCGAAGGCTGGAAGAAAAGCTGGGAACGCGACTTCTCCAGCGAACAACCCGTCAGATCGCAATGACCGAGGCCGGTCAGGGCTTTTATGAACGGGTCATTGCCATTCTGGCCTCGGTCGAAGAAGCAGAGTCGTTTGTCTCGCGCGGATCCGCCAAGGCCCGGGGAAATCTCAGGGTTGCCGTTCCCACGTCGTTCGGACGCCTTCACATTGCACCGCATCTGGGACGGTTTCTGTCCGAGAACCCCGACCTGTCAGTCAATCTCGACCTGTCCGACGATTTTGTGGACATTGTCGGCGATGGGTATGATCTCGCGGTCCGGATTGCGGAGCTTTCGGATTCAAGCCTGGTTGCAAGGCGGTTGGCCCCGGTCCACCGTGTCCTGTGCGCCAGCCCGGAATATCTGGCAAAACACGGCGTTCCGATCAGCATTGAGGATCTGGCAAGCAATCATGTAACGATTGCAGCGACAAATCAGGATCCGTGGCGGCTTGCCGGGCCCTCCGGAATCGAAACCGTGCGTACACGTGCGCCTCTCAAGACAAACTCAAACGAAGTCGTGCGGGAATGCCTGCTTGCAGGTGTTGGCGTGGCACTTCGTTCCACCTGGGATGTCGGTCCGGAGCTGCGAGAAGGCAAGTTGCAGATACTGCTGCCTCAATACAGGGCATCAAAGGACGTCGGCCTGCATGCCGTTTATCCGAGCCGTCAGTTCCTGCCGGCCAAGGTGCGGGTCTTCATCGATTTCCTGGCCGGTCTTTACGGGACTTCGCCCTATTGGGATGCCGGCCTTGACGACTGGCTCCGCCTGCCGAGCAGCGCAAAGGCCGGGTGATCACTCCATTTTGACATGTGACGTTTAACTGCCGCATTAGTATCTCTCCTGATGCGACTGTGCGTCACTTGCATCATGTTCGGGCTTCCTGTCTTTTGTGCCGGGGTATGTATGCACCCAAATTGAGGGAGAGTTATATGCAGCGTTTGCTGATGATCGCCGGAACAGCGCTTCTGGCCGTAACCGCTCAGGCAAGTGCCGAAGGCGACCCTGCCAAGGGTGAGAAAGTTTTCAAAAAGTGCGCCGCCTGCCACGCCGTTGGCGAAAGTGCCAAAAACAAGGTCGGACCGCAGCTGAACGGGGTGGTTGGCGCTCCGTGGGGCCGTATCGAAGGATACAAGTACTCGAAAAACCTCGTTGAATTGAGCGACGGCAAAGTCTGGGACGAAGACACTCTCGTCGTCTATCTGACTAAACCGAAAGACCTTATTCCCAAGGGCAAGATGGCATTTGCCGGTCTGAGAAAAGAAGCGGACCGCGACAACGTGATTGCCTATCTTGCACAATTCAAGGAAGACGGCACGACCGAGTAGGATCAATCGGCATCGCATCACAGGAAAGGCCGGGGCTCCCCGGCCTATTTCATTGCGGCAACTTCAGTCAATGTTCACCATGATGCTTGCGGATACGCCTGACGACCCACCAGATGAGCAAAACGACCAACGGCACTGCCAGGCCTGTCGTGATATTCGCGCTCGGAACCGGAAGCCCCGCATCCTTGGCGGCCTTTGCCAGGTACGAAATCAAACCGACCACATAATAGGAAACCGCAGCGACTGACAGACCTTCGACGGTTTGCTGAAGTCGCAATTGCAGACGGGCTCTGCGGTTCATTGATTGCAGGAGGCTGCGGTTCTGCTGTTCCAGTTCCACGTCAACTCTCGTGCGCAGCAATGTCGTCGCGCGGGCAAGCTTGCGTGACAGCATTGCCTGGCGGTCTTCAATTGCCTGGCAGGTTCGCATGGCAGGTGCAAGGCGTCTTGCCAGGAACGATGCCAGGGACAAATCGCCCGGTGCGGCTTCTTCTCTCAATGTCTCAAGTCTGGCCTTGACGATTTCGGCATAGGCGCGGCTTGCACCGAAACGGAAGGCACTCGCCGTCGCCCCGGCTTCCAGCGCCGCCGCCAGGGCAGACAGCTTGTCAAGAAGCTCCTGGTTGGTTCCAAGCGCAGCGGCATCCTTCATCTGGCCGGTCATTTCCGCCAACTCGATCTCAAAACGCCGGATTTCCGGTTGCAGACCTGTTGCCTCAAACAATCCCAGCATGGCAAGCGTCCGATAGGTTTCGACTTCAAGAAGGCGTTGCACGACAGCGCCGCACTGCACACCGCTCAGGGATCGATTGAACAACAACATGCGTGTCAGTCCGTCTCCGTCCTGACGGAAATCCGTCACCACGGTCGCTGCCCCGTCTTCCAGGTTCGAGACCGTCAGACTGCTCTCGTCAAACTGGCTGCGCCAATCTTCGTTTTCGACCGGTTCACGCAATTCGAGGCGTACAGCAACGAGAAGGTCTCCAGGCGCGCGAAAGGCCGCGCCGAACGGATGTGTCGCAGCAAGTTGCCCGAACAGCTGGTCCGGTCTCGCGCTTCCATCCCAGGTGTAGGTCGTGAATTCCGCGTGCTGTTCCCAGCTGAGGGTTCCACCGCCGAAAGTCAGGGTGTGATGCCGGTTCCCCGACGCGGGCCCGGGCACTCCTCGGGACATGCAGAATTCCGACAACCAGTCGTGATCCCTAGCCGCCTCTTCCGCGTTGGTCAGGAACGCATAGTGCAATACCGTGCGGGGACACGTCAGCGGTCGGAATGGACGTGCATGCACTTCTCCCAGCACACGTTCGCGCACGAGAGATGTCCGGAACGACGGCAGCGACGACCCGTTCTCTGACCCCTGACCCACAATACTCGCCCCTGTCCAGTGTTCCGTCTGCGAGGCACTCTGATCACAAAGAACGCCTTATACCAAGGTCTAATATTGTCACAGGCCACGATTGTTCGCTGATGGCGGTTTTGACGCAATGATAATTGGATAAAAAAATTGACCAATTTTTGCATTGCACTTATGTTGCGCGGCAACGAAGGGATGCATCACGCATGTTTCAGCCTGTTGATCATCAAAAAACGGCCGACGCCGTTGTGGAGCAGATTGAAAATCTGATCCTGAAAGGCGTCCTGCACTCCGGTGACCGGCTACCGTCCGAACGGGACCTGGCCGAACAGATGAAAGTCTCAAGACCCGTCCTCAGGGATGCGCTCAAAACTCTTGAGGAACGCAGGCTGATTGAAGCACGGCGCGGTGGCGGCACCTATGTCTGCGATCTGATCGGTCCCATATTTTCCGATGCCATCATTGAGCTGATCGCCCGGCATCCGGACGCCATCAATGACTATTTCGAGTTCCGAAGGGGGATCGAAGGACAGGCGGCCGCCCAGGCAGCCATGCGTGCAGCCCCTACCGATCTCAAGCGTCTCCAGGATATCGTCAAGCAAATGCACGATGCCCACGAGGCAGAGGACCTTTCCGTCGAAGCGCTGCTTGATGTCGAATTTCACCATGCAGTCGGCGAAGCGGCTCATAACGTGGTGATGCTGCATACGCTGCGTTCCTGCTACCGGTTGCTTGAAAACGGTGTCTTTTACAATCGCGGCCGGCTCTACCACCACCCGAGCGCGCGAGACGAGTTGCTGCAACAGCACGTCGCGATCGCAGACGCGATCTGCGAGGGTGATGCAGTCGGGGCAAAGCGCGCATCAGAAGAACATATCGACTATGTACGCGGCACGCGTGCCGAGGCCGAACAACTCGACCAACGCGAACAACTGGCGGGCCTGCGTCGTATCAAACCCATTAAGAATTCCACTCGATCCTGATCCGGGGGAGGATAAATCGTGACGACTATTACCGATGTTGCCGACATGCAGGCTCTTGCAAAGCGCAGGGTTCCGAAAATGTTCTACGACTATGCGGATACCGGGTCATGGACACAAAGCACCTACCGGGAAAACGAAGCAGCGCTGCAACGCCAGAAGCTGCGTCAACGTGTTGCCCGCAACATCGACAACCGTTCGGTCAAGTCGACCATGATCGGTCGGGAAGTCGCCATGCCGGTCGCGTTGGCGCCCGTCGGGCTCACCGGCATGCAACACGCGGACGGCGAAATTCTCGCGGCACAGGCGGCTGAAGAATTCGGTATCCCCTTTACGCTGTCCACAATGAGCGTTTGCTCGATCGAGGACGTTGCGGAGCACACCAAGACCCCCTTCTGGTTCCAGCTCTATGTCATGCGCGACAGGGGATTTTCGGAAAACCTGATGCAAAGGGCAACCGCGGCGGATTGTTCGGCACTTGTGCTGACGCTCGACCTCCAGGTGCTTGGCCAACGCCATCAGGATCTCAAGAACGGCCTGAGCACACCACCCAAACCACAGCCGAGCGTCCTTGTCGATCTCGCATTCAAGCCATTCTGGTGCTGGAACATGCTTCAGACAAAGCGCAGGGAATTCGGCAACATTCACGGGCACGTGGCTGGTGTCGACGACATGTCGTCGCTCGCTGAGTGGACGAACAGCCAGTTCGACCCGACACTTGACTGGTCTTCGGTCGAGTGGGTCAAGAAACACTGGGATCGCAAACTGATCCTGAAAGGCATCAACGATGTCGAGGATGCAAAAATCGCTGCCGGCCTCGGTGTGGATGCGATCGTGGTCTCCAACCATGGCGGACGTCAGTTGGACGGTGCTCTGGCCTCCTATGACGTCCTTGGCGACATCGTCGACGCGGTCGGGGACAAGATCGAAGTTCATTTCGACGGTGGGATCCGCTCAGGACAGGACGTCTTCAGAGCGGTCGCAATGGGTGCTCACAGTACCTATATCGGCCGGGCCTACATCTATGGCCTCGGCGCAATGGGCAAGGCTGGCGTGACCAAGGTTCTGGAGATGATCCACAAGGAACTGGACGTGACAATGGGCCTTTGCGGCGAGACCGACATCACGAATACCGGCCGGCATAACCTGGTGCTGTAGGTCACGGACGCCGGAGCAAGGCCAGCCATGCCCGGGCGATCGCTTCACCCAACGCGTCGGACTTGTCCGCGTGACGGGCAGCTTCCTCATCGAGCCGCTCGGGCCAGTCCGGCGTATGTGGAAGGATCTCGTCTGCAAGATTTTCAGACCATTCACGCACGTCCGCTGAGGCGGCTTCGAAATGGAACTGGATAGCGTATGTAGTCCGGCCGATGCGGAAGGCCTGTATCGGTGTCATTGCGCTTTCAGCCAGGTGAACAGCGTCTTCAGGAAGAGAAACGGTATCGGTGTGCCAGTGAAACAGTGGCCCGCCCTTTCCCAACGCCGAGACGACAGGATCGGCCTGGCCCTCTGCCGTTGGTGTCACGTACTGCCAGCCGAACTCAATGGGCCGGCTCAAAATGTTGCGTCCACCGAACGCCCGCGCGATGAGCTGGCAGCCAAGGCAGATCCCAAGCACCGGCCGATCTGCCTCGTGGAACGTCCTGATCAGACCACATAAGCGCGGCAGATGCGGATACTCCTTGTCCGCAAGGGCATTCTGGCCACCTCCGAGCGTCACCAAACCGCTAAAGGTGCCTGCCTCGTTCGGCAACTCCTCGCCCGCGTAGGCCCGGACAGTTTTCCACTTGTGCCCCATCCGGGTAGCCGTTCTGCCAAGTGCTGCCAACCCGGCATCCGGATAGTTCTCGATCACCAGCAGGGTCATCCCGTCTCCCGTGTCTTCCAGTTGCTCAAACTGCTTTCGCTGGTTGACCGTAATCATCTGAGTTCTTGATGCAAACATCAAAAACAATCATTTGCGCTTAAGTGAATTGAACGCCAGATTCCCTTCAGGATTTTCCAAGCATGGTGTTTTCATGAGCGTCGCTTCCCCCGCGATCCGCAACGGTTCAGGCGGTTTTTCTGCAATGGATTACGGGCTCTATGCAGCCACGGTGCTTGCCTGGGGCTTCAGCTGGATCGCGATGAAAAGTCAGGTTGCCACCGTGGCGCCGGAAGTCTCCGTCTTCTGGCGATTTGTGCTGGCAGTTGCGGTCATGATGGCATGGGCAAAATTCCGCGGCCACAACATGTCCTTCCCAGTGCAGGATCACTTCCGCTTCGCAGGCCTTGGAGCCTTTTTGTTCTCGACCAACTTTACATTGTTTTACTATGGCGCCATGCAGATCCCCTCCGGGCTGCTTGCCGTGATTTTCTCCACCGCATCAATCTTCAACCTGTTTCTTGGGCTGATCGTATTCGGTCAGCGCCCCAATCCCTTGGCACTGTTGGCAGGCACAATCGGGTTTGCAGGGATCGCCCTGATGTTCTGGCCGAAACTGGTCGGTGCCGAATTCAACACACATGCGGCAATCGGACTGGGCATATGCGTTGCAGGCACGCTGTCATTCTGTGTTGGCAACATGGTCTCCGCCGACACCCAACGGCGCGGCATCGGAGTAGTCCCCGCGACCGCCTGGGGCATGTTCTACGGAATGATGTTTCTGGGGTTGTTTTCAGCCATTCGTGGACAGAGCTTTGCCGTCGAATGGTCGATCAGCTACTTCAGCGGACTTGTCTATCTTGCAATTTTCGCATCGGTCATTGCCTTTGCGTCCTATCTGACCCTTCTGGGGCGGATCGGCTCTGCGCGGGCAGGCTATGCGACCGTCATGTTTCCGGTGGTCGCGCTTACGCTCTCGACAATCTTCGAGGGATACCAATGGACCACCGCTGCGGCCCTGGGTGTGGTCTTCGTGCTTGGCGGAAACATTCTGATGCTGCGCGCGCGTTGAAACGCCAATCATGAAGCGAAAGGACCTGGTGGCCGAATATCTTATTCAGCCGCAAGCTGGCCGGTACCGCCACCGACATTGCCTATTGCCGCGACAAGGTGATTGCACAGGGTATCGTGCATGGCTTCACGGGCCGTGTCCGACCGCAAAAGGGCGATGTCGCAAGACGGCAGAGCAGGAAATCCGTCTCTTTCATCCAGAATACGCATTCCGTCGCGGATCGCACTTTCCGGAAACACGGTGACTGCAAGCCCTGCCTGCACCGCTCCAACGAGAGCTGCCGCACTGGAGCTGGTATAAGAAACGCGATATCGCCGCCCGACCCTGTCCAGCGCGTCCATCGACAGTCGCCGCCAACCGCAGGTCGACGGCCCCAGCGCCAAGCGGATGATGTCCTGCGTATGCGCGCAATGCTGACTGGATGTCACCCAGTAGAGCGGCTCGCGCCGGATGATCTCGCCGCGAAGATCCATCGTATCGCTCGACGTGGTGATGGCAACATCCAGCGCCCCATCGCGGATCGCTTCAGTCAGTTTGCTGCTTCCCGAACACTCGACCTGCACTTCAATTGATGGATTCAGCCGGTTAAAAGCGGCCAGAACCTGTGGCAAGAGACGGTCCGCGTAATCGTCCGGCACGCCGAGCTTGACGTGGCCAACTTCCTTTTGACCGTTGAATGCAGTGAGTGTCTCGTCGTTCAGAAGGATCATCCGCCTGGCATATTCGACCAGGCGCTGCCCGTCTTCGGTCAGCCGTGACTGTCGTCCGTCCTTGATGAATATGGCCTGTCCGACGCGCTCTTCCAGCCGGCGCATCTGCATGGATACAGCCGATTGCGTCTTGTGCACAGCTTCGCCTGCCTTGGTGAAGCTGCCCAGTTCCGCAATCGCTAAAAACGTGCGGAGCTGATCAATATCCAGCGCGTGATTCATGTGAATGCTCCACGGCACAACCACTTGTCAGTCGGTTGATTTGAGATTCGAATTAATTGAGCGAAGATACATCACAAATTCTTACATTACAAACAATATTTCAGCCCAGCGAACAACTTGTCCTCGACGCAAGTTATTGCAAACAAAACAAAACTTACAGAAACCGATTTCTACTCCGCCGCCTGGGGAACGGAGAGGTTGTCCAGCGAAGAAACGATATGTTCGACCAGAGCGTCCGTTACCCGCGAACTGTTGTGCCAGGATCGCATGATGCCGATTTCGCAATCAGGAAGTTTCGGAAAGCCATCGGCTTCCGTCAGGACACGCATACCTGAGCGCAAGGCCGACTCCGGCAGAACGGAAATTGCCAGTCCGGCAAGGACAGCTGCCCCCACCGCCGTGGAGTTCCAGCTAGAATAAAGCAGGCGGTGTTCGCGCATCTGGTCTCCAAGTGCATTGATCGCCGCCTTTCGCCAGTCGCATGTCGCTCGGCCCAGCGCCAAAGGTAAAGGAGACTCGTTTTCAACCGCATGGCGCGCCGAAACGACCCATAAAAGTGGTTCGCGGCGCACGAGATCCACGTGTTTGCGACCTTTCTTTTGAACATGCGTGATGATCGCGACGTCCAGTTCTCCTTCGGAGATCATGTCGGCAAGATTGGGGGTGGGCGCGCACACAACGCTTACTTCAGCCTTGGGATTCGACCTTGAAAACCTGGCAAGAATCTCGGGCAGAAAGCGGTCGGCGTAGTCATCCGGCGTTCCCAGACGGACAAGACCGGCAAGTTCGGTATCGTCAAAGGCGGCAAGTGTTTCATCGTTCAGCTGGACAAGCCTGCGGGCATAATGAAGCAGCCGTTCGCCATGCTCGGTCAACCGGGACTGACGCCCGACCCGCACGAAGAGCGGTTTGCCGATGCGTTCTTCCAGCCGTCGCATCTGCATGGAAACCGCCGACTGTGTCTTGTTCACATTGTCGGCTGCCTTGGTGAAACTGCCGCTTTCCGCGATCGAGACAAAAGTTCGTAGCTGATCCAGGTCGAGCATTTCCACTCCAAACTCTAAGAGATGATCATGTGTAACATGACACTCATTCGATCGGGAAATGTTTATTGACTGTTCGACCATCCCGCGACCTGCCTGCCTGTCGAAAAACTCACATCACACATACTGATCAATTCCATCAAAAACATTCGTTGGAATTATGTTTGAAGATAGCGCATCTTGAGGATGTTCCTCAGACAATGATCGCCACGACCGGCGCGGAACAAGTTGCCGAAACTTCGTTCGGCCGCTAACAGGAGACTTTTGCCATGACACATATCGCAAGCATCCCCTTCGTCGCTCTCTTCGGGCAGATGGCTGCCCGTGCATGGCGTGTGTTTACAAACCGCCGCCATGTGACCGAACTCAAGTATTGGTCCGACGAGCAGTTGAAGGACATCGGTTTGACGCGGAGCGACGTTCGACGAGCGTTGGCCCTCCCCTTCTACCGAGATCCGACATCTTCACTGAGCAATCTTCCGGAATTCGCTTTGCCGACGCATCTCAGCGCTGCCAACACCGCGAAGGAGAATCCGGCCCTTACGCTCATTGACGGATGCAAGCCGAAATCCGGGCAGATCGCTGCCTGATCCCAATCGAGTCCCCCCGATTGCAGCCCCCTGTCGGCAAACCTTGCTGACATTCACTGACCCGCCTTTTGGCGGGTCTTTTTTTGCCAGATCAGTTCATTTCTTGTCGTAGTCCCGCGCCGCTTTTTCAAAGAAACTGTCGAATGCCTTGAACTGGCTCGACTGAAAATCCCGGCCGGCTGCCAGCCAATTCGATACCATTTCATCTATCTCGGAGGATTCGGCGTCAAGATCTTCCTCAGGAGCCTCCGGCTCTTCCTCGGGCTCCGGTTCAGGTGCTGCGTCTTCTTCCGTATCCCGGGTTTCGGTCACAAGGCTGGCCGGCTGGAGAAATGACCCCCAGAATGCGTTCATTGCGTCCGCATAACCTTGCATGTAGTCGACCGGTGTCGGCTGAGGTTTGGGACGGCCACGGGCGAAGCCACGCAGATAGGCATCAAGGAGATTGCGCGCCTCCCCGTGCACAAAGGGGCGCGCCACCTGCCCCATGGCGAGCGTTGCCGCAACAGGCATCATTTCCTGAATGGCATCGCTCTGCAGACCGGTAAGACCGGATATCTGTCCGGCAAGCGCCTTTTGAACCGCTTCCGGACCAAAAAAGGGCGTTAGAGCGGTTTCAGATGCATTTTGAACAAAACCGGCAAAAGGAGACTTCGCCGCCTCATCGAATGAAGACGGCAGACCGGGAAAATCCGAAAATCCGGGCACCGTGCTGCCGAAATGCCGGAAGCCGTTGAGAGCCGCAGGCAAAAGCTGCTCCATCACGCGACTCAAGTCGTCGTTCGACCAGCCAAACCGCTCTCTGACATCCTCCGCCAACGAAAAAACGTCAAATGGAGGCGCACCCTTGTCGCTGCCCGTCATCGCTTTGCTCCGGTCAATTTCCAGCGAGGTCCTGAGGAACAAGACCAACCGGTACAAGAGTGACGCTTCAGGAGGCTCAGGTCAATTCGCAGGCGAGACCAGGCCCTTTTGGTCACTGATCTTTTTTGCGATGGCTTCAATTAGTAAGCGTATTCGCGAAACACCTGCGTGATGTCACCGTTCCAGGAGCCGTTGTAGCGCTGCAGCAGAATGTCTGCCGGGCACATGCCCGCGGCAAGGCCTTCCTCGAGCGGCGCCAGGTGGACACGTTCGTCCAGGTCGCCGTCGCTAAGCCGGTTGCGCCGCTTCAGTCCCTCTTGCGCCAGGGCCAGTACATCCTTGGCAACGTCGAGAACCGTTCCTTGCCGGAAAGGTGTCTGCAAGGCCGACCCCGGAACGCCGCTGCGCAATGCGGCGCGCTCTTCCGCGGTCCAGTCCTTGACCAGTTCCCAGGCCTGGTAGAGCACGCCGCTGTCGTAAAGCAGTCCGACCCAAAGGGCGGGAAGCGCGCAAATGCGGCGCCAGGGCCCACCATCGGCCCCACGCATCTCAATGAATTTCTTCAGCCGGACATCCGGGACGAGTGTTGAAATGTGGTTGTTCCAATCGCCAAGACTTGGCGTGGCATCGGGAACCCGGCCTTCCAGCGCCCCCTTCATGAACTGGCGGAAGGTCGTATCCGTCACGTCGTAATAGGTCTCTCCGCGCTTGACGAAATACATCGGCACGTCGAGTGCCCAGTCCACGTAGCGCTCAAAACCGAACCCTTGTTCAAATACAAAGGGAATGTCGCCTGTTCTGTCCACGTCGGTATCGGTCCAGATCTGCGCGCGGAAAGACTTGAACCCGTTCGGCTTGCCGTCGGTAAACGGAGAATTTGCAAACATGGCGGTCGCGATCGGCTGAAGCGCAAGGCCAATGCGCATTTTGCGGATCATGTCGGCCTCGGAGGAGAAATCGAGGTTCACCTGGATCGTCGACGTTCGATACATCATGTCAAGGCCGAGCGACCCGACCTTCGGCATGTAATTGGTCATGATGTCATAGCGGGACTTCGGCATGCGCGGAATTTCCGCACGCGTCCATGTCGGCGTCATGCCGATTCCCAGGAAGCCGACACCCATCGGCTCGGCGATCTGGCGGACATGGGCCAGATGCTGATTGGCTTCACGGCAGGTCTGGTGGAGATTTTCCAACGGGGCTCCGGAGAGTTCGAACTGTCCTCCCGGCTCAATGGAAATTGCACCCCCGCCCTCGTTGTCGGCGAGACCGATGATCTTGCCTGCGTCTTCGATGCGCTCCCAGCCAAGGAGACTTTCCATGCCTTCCAGAACCGCTTCGACTCCGTTGGAACCTTCATACGGAATGGGAGACAATTGCTTCAGACAGAAACCGAACTTCTCGTGCTCTGTGCCGATCCGGAAACGGTCTTCCGGCTTGCAGCCCTCTTCGAGAGTTGCGGCAAGGTCCGCAACAGTTTCAATCGGTGTGGTATCGACCGTATCGCGGGCCATGAAACCGTCCTAAGTGTCTGCGCGGCAAGTCACGAAACGCGTTGTGAGCACTCTCGTTTCCGCAATGATCCGGCACGTTTCATGTAAAACGCACTCGAGCTTGCGTGATTTAGGAGGCTTGAAACAAGAATGCAAGGAAGGAAACCGCAGATGCGTTCGTTCACGCAATTCTGAACACGGATAGCGGATCGTCCCGACCACGCAGTTGCACCGGGCCGAGACTGGTTGTGCTCGCACCTTCCGGCAGATGCGCCATGGTTTGCGCGCTTGCAAGCGCAATCACCTTTGCGTCGGGGTCGACCTGTTTTCCATATTCCTGCAGTCTCGCAGCGACATTCACGGCGTCGCCAATGACGGTGTAGTTCATGCGCGAGGAGGTTCCGATATCGCCGACAACCACCTTTCCGGTGTGCACACCTATCCGGACCCGCAAATCGATGTCCGGTGACTGATTGATCCGTTCAGCGAGAGACTTGACCGCCTTGATCGCCATGGCCGCGTGATCGGGCTGGTCGGAAGGCGCGCCCCAGAACGCCATGACACCGTCCCCCAGAAACTTGTCAATCGTTCCCTGGCTTTCGGCGATCGCATCGGAAACAGTTTCGAAGTACCCGTTGAGGTAAGACGCGGTTTCCTCCGCAGACAGATGAGAGGCCAGCCCGGTAAAACCCGCGAGGTCGGCAAAAACGATCGTCATCTCGCGCAATTCGATATTCCGCGCACTTGTCATGCCTTCTTCGATTAGGCGGGACACAAGTTGCCGGGGAACATACCTGGCAAAGGCGTTCAGCGCACCGACAGAACCGTTGAAGGCCTGGTTGACATCGTCCAGCTCGGCCAGCCGTGACCGCGGCAGACGTTCAGCCGCCTCAAAATTCGGTTGCCGCAGCTCGGCGGCGGAATGAGCCAGCCGTCTCAGGGGTCTGCCCAACATGCGTCCGACCATGAAGGACAACAGCGCCCCGACGAACAACGCGACAATTGCGGCATAAAGGACAATACGGGTCTGATCGAGTGCAGCGCCGAACTGATCTGCCTGATAGAGCGTGCCGACAATCCAGCCCTCGGCTGGACCTTCATCCACTTTGGAGAAGATCGCCGTGAACATGCCTCTTTCACCGGGAAACACCCGGCCATCAACCTCCCCTCCCATATTGTGGGCCTGTTGCTGATCCTTCCAGATCAGGTGCAAAGGAGTGTTCTTGAGGTCCGCAAGATCCGGCAGGGGGCTTTGCGGTCTGGAAGCAAAATCGTTTTCCGGCACCCCCTCCACCACGAGTGCCTTGTCCCGGCTTTCCAAAAGAAACACCTTCTGCCGGCCTTCCCAGGACATCTGGTCAGCAATCCCGGCAAACACGGGCTGAGGGTAAAAGGCGAAAAGCGACCGGGTGTCGCCAAGGCCGAGTTCCGCGACCAGAACCGCGGTCGAAAATCCTTCCTTGTACCGGAATGGCGCCCAGGCAACGATCGGTTTCTCATCGCCCGGTGTTTCACTCAGACCCGTTTGCCCGAGTTCCAGCATTGCGCCGTCGGGCAAGAGCCTGAGATAAGGTGCCAGATCTGCGTCCCCAAACTGCTCGCCGGATGCGGAGGCATGAACAGCAATCGACCTGAGGAACTGTTCCTGCTTCTGGAAAAATTGCTTCAGGGTCGCTTCATTGCCCTTCAGAACGGCCAATGCCTGCTCATCCAGCAATCGCCCGGCGATCCGCCTGTCGGCAGACGCCATATAGGAAATGATGATGCCGCAGATCACGACCAGCAGCAGTGAAAAAACCAACCCGAGCGCTATTCCCACGGGAAGCCGGAAACGATTGCGGTCTGTCTCCATCACAGCATCGGAATCCGGTAGATCCACACCGGATTTTTCAAGCGCCTTGCCACGTCCGGATGAGGAATCTCCCGGTGGAAGGATGTCCTGCTGCAATGAGTTATCTCCAGTCGCCAACCGTTGCCTGTATGATGGTCAATGCGGCTACCGCCGCAGTATCGGCCCTCAATATACGGGGTCCGAGCGGAATTGCGGTAACGAAATCCAGACCACGCAGATGGCTGCGCTCGTCGTCGGAAAATCCGCCTTCCGGCCCGACGATCACCGCAAGCGGTTGAGGACCGGCTTCCTTCATCTGTGCAAGGGTCAGCAATGGATTGTGCGTTCCTTCCGCCTCGTCGCAGAACAGCAGACGGCGGTCCGGATGCATTTGCGGCCACTCGGCCAGGACGTCTTTCAGAGTCTGTGGACCAATGACTTCTGGAATTGAAAGAATGCCGCACTGTTCAGCGGCTTCGATGACATTGGCTTCCATGCGCTCGAGGTTGATGCGGCTGGACTGAGTGTGCTGGGTCATGACCGGCTGGAGACTACCCACACCCATCTCCACCGCCTTTTGCACCATGTAGTCGAGCCTGGCATGTTTGAGCGGCGCGAAAAGATAGATCAGATCATTGTGCTCGGTCTGCTCCCGCGTGCGCTCCATCACCTGCAGTGTGCAATCACGGCGGCTGCCGCTGGAGATTTTTGCAAGCCATTCCCCGTGATTGCCATTGAAGACCAGCAGGTAGTCGCCGTCCTTCATCCGCAACACATTCATCAGATAATTGGCCTGGCTTCGGTCGGCCTCGATCCTGGCGCCTTCGGCAAGAACGTGCCGCAAAAACAAACGGAACGAAAGGAAAGAAGATGTACACAAAGTGACAAAGAATGGAGATTGAAGATAGAATGTGACATGACAGTGAATACAGGTCCTGAAAGCCACTCACCTATCCATGTCTTACCTCCATTCTGTCTTCTCAGAATTCTATTAATCTTGGAAATAATGCCATCTTATTACCTTCCCATTCTAGAGATTCCAGAAACCCAAGGAAAGAGAAGTAAACTGACATTCCTTTCTCTGTGTCACTTGGAACCCGTGGAAATGCCGGGAAGTGACACAGGTTGAGGGATAACGGAATAGAAATGAAAAGACAAGGACCATCAACAGACAAGGAAAGGATGAATGAAATCCAAAATGAAGAAGTCCTAGCTTTTAAGATGGTCCCATACCGCTCCTAAGAGACGGAAATAGAAGGACATGTACAATCCTACCCCAGCCCTTGAATGCTGGTTAACGTCAGGCCTTATCTAACCCTATCATATTTCCCGTTCATTTGTATCTCCAAATCCCGTAACTGGGAAGGGTTTGATGGTGAGATATCTTCTCTTTCTTGTGTACCTTCTCTTATCCATGTCTATCTTCTCTGGAATTACATTGTCAAGGAAGGAGAGAATTATAATGGAAAAGAGATAGCCTTCTTTCGTCCATCCTGTCCTCTCTCAACTCACGAACTCTCCAGACGTAGAAACAGAGAATATAGAAGGCTTATTGGGAGCTGATAGAGGCTCCAGAAGATGAAAAAGGCTTTACTCCCGCCTCCGCGAGATCCAAGATTAGGAATGTTGCTTGACAAAGAAGTAAATAATAGAAAAGCAATCAAGTTCTACGTGTCATTACAGAAAGGTTGGGAACGGGAAAGACTAAGATGTGGAAAGAAGCGAACCGACAGATGGAGGAAGCTGGATTACATTCTATTTTTATTTGTTTTCTTTCTTTCGTTTCTTTTCATCTCCAATTATCACCCTTTCTGTACTTCCTGTATCTTGTTTATTCCTTTCCTTCGTCAATCGTATGCCATTGGAATGCATTAATTGGCTAGTAAAGGGAAAGGCATTCCTCAGACCATCAATTCCCTCTTCCTTAACCGCTATTACACAGCTTGGAAGTGAATAGAGGTACAAATATAAAAGAAACGAATATTAGAGAGAAGACATAATAAAAACAGAAAATAGATGATAAAAGATATGACATCAGATAGAAAAAGGAATAGACTCTACATCAGGATCCAGGATAAAGGACCTGTCATTCCTAACATGTATCTTCTCTTTCCCTACAATGTAACCGACCTAACGAATGAACGAAAACTCCTGAAAAGAACGGAAATGAATGGGAAATATAATCCCAATTAGAGGAAATCCTTCTATCTCCATCATATGTTGCTCCTCTTCAAGTCCTTTCCAGACGTCTATTCTCATCCTCTGTACACACGTTCCTTCCAATGCAGTCACCGGACCGCCTCCAAATGCAGCATGTAAACTCTCTCCCTCAATGCATTTCACCTAACTAACTAAGATGAATGAATGTAACCAATAGATAGTAAAGAGAGTGATAAAGACGAGAGTCCTATCCTCAGCCATCCATCTCGCCAACAAGCGAGGGATGCCATCATCATTTCCTGTCTGTTCACTCTCTCTTTCAAGGACACCTATCCCATCTTAACCGTTCCACGGCTTTACGTCTTACCCACTCATCTGTCTCCAATTCTCTACGTGTGAACCAACGGTGAACGGATAGCAACTTTTACAACTTAAAATGAAATATAAAATAAAATAAAAGAATGAAAATAAAAAGAAAAAGACAAATAACCTGACAAGATAATTTATGAGGGAGAGATAGACGGTGTTACATCACTTGGACAGGTCCTGGAAAGCGTTTCTCTCCCTCGGTTTCATCGTTCTTCCCAGTGGCCACAAAGGGCTAGGGAACGGGCCTGAACTTCCCGAAAATACATAAATCCTAAAGTGAAGATATGAAAGGTAAATAAAAAGCATTAAATAATAAATAAAAGAAAATAAAAATAAAAAGTTGTAACGACAAAGGCTTGAAAGCCAGGGACATAATCCTTTCCTATCCTCTTCTTTCTCTCTTGTTCTAGGTGTTAAGAGAAGGGATAATTGTACCTAAGGAAAAGATAAGATAAGAAAGACTTACAAATTAAGGCGAGAAGCGCCAGGAATTATGGATAGGATTATATCTCCCTTTTATCTCTCTCTTATCTCTGTTCTTTGCTAACCCATATAATTCCCCTGTCCAAGAGACTCAATTAACGGGAATTACAGGGAAGAGAAACAGGTGCCCGCTCGCTTCACTCTTCGTTCGTATCCTCACTCTTCCTCTCTCCGTTCGGACTCACCAATGAAGGTTGACCGTGTACTCGCGAATCATTCTCTGAGTTCAACCGCCAGTCAAGGGAGGTCCAACATTCCCATTTCCTTCTTTCCTGCTCTTGGGATTACACCGCCAGGCGAAGATACCAAGGAAGGGAAAGATAGGGAAGGAATGGGATGTGATAGCGAGTTGGCGGTGTGAGCGGTCTTCATTCATTGCCTCGTCCCTTCCTCTGCTTATGAATTAGACCGTGAGGAAATGGTGGGGACAAGTCCCAGAGGTAGGAATGTAAGGCTTGAAGGAACTGTCTCTTTAGGACCTTCCCTGCCGTTCATTTCCCGCGGGCTCAGTCACTATCTACACCTTAGGAACGAGAACCGAGAGTGGAGGTACGAAGTGAGTGAGGGGAAGGCGAGCTTCTTTCATGACATTTTGCTTTCCCATGGACTCGTCTCTTCACTCGTTCTTAAGCACCTGGAAAGCAAGGAAATGTCATGCCTCTAGGCTCGCCTCTCGCCTACCGGTCTATTCTCATTGTGAATGCCGCTCCTTTCTATCTTCCACGGTATGCCATTGGCTGAGGAGCGGAGCGGGGTGTGAGGTCGTTCCCTTTGTCCCCTTCGTTCCTAAGATGTAGATAATGAAAATAAATAGAAACGAATGAAGGTAGAACGAATGAAGGGGACAAGGACCTCACACACAAGGCCAAGAGCCGCCTCTCTTCTCTCGGCTATTCTCCATCCCATATCTCCTCCCCATTGGCGCCGCTCCTACAATTGAAGGCCAATGGGAAACGATGGGATGGAAGACCGAGAGACCAGACTCTCCATTCATCCATTCTATCCTCACATTCCCCTCACCCACCAAACACACAGGTGGTAGGGAGGGAATGGAGAGAGGATAGAGAATGGAGATGGAGGAAGGATGGGGAAGGGGATAGATGGTGTGAGGAGGTGGAGAGAAGCCTCTGGGCTATAGGAATTCACTTACTCTCACCTCCGTCTCACACCATTCCCTTCCATTGCACTCACCAGCTTAATAACCCTTGACCTGGCTCCACAAAGGCATTAATTCCTAGAGCCAGAGCATGAGAAAGGGTTAATTGGCTGGCCCGTCCTTACCTCTCTATCATCTCTTTTCTCTTCGCTGTCTCTTCACCTTGTCCTTCCAGTCCGTGCTTGACAGCGAGGAAACGAGAGGAAAGGGTAAGGACTGGACCCATCTCTTCTCCTTTCTCTTCCTCATGTTCACTCGTCAGCGAGAGGAGCGAGATGGAAGAGTGAGGGAGGAAGGTGATGTGTGTGAAAGCCGCGAGAAAGAGAATATGTATAATGGCGGCTTTCCCATCCACATCATTCTCTTCCCTTATCTTTCCCATTACTTCTAACTCCGAACGGAGGAGGCGAGGCAACGAGTAGACGGAGAGATGGAGTGTGGGGAAAGATAAGGAAAGAAGGAACGAAGAGACGGGGGAAGCTACAATATGAATCCGTTAACTCGCTTCCCCGCTGTCTCTTCCTTCATCCCATCTTTATCTTCCATCGCTTACCTCCAAGCCTATCAATTGGCTGGTGGGAGGTAAGGTTAGATGGAATGGAGAAAGATGGCCTCTCTCCTCTCGGTTCTAATTGAGTCTCTGGGAACCGAGAATAGAGGAGAGAGAGAAGAGCGAGCGAAGTGAGTGAACGGGAAGGCACAGCCTGGGCCCATCCCCCGCCGCAGCCAAGCGGGGACAAGTGACTTAATGACCGAACGAATGAAGTGAGTGGAAGGGAATGGGGGAACGACGGCGGCGAAACGAAGGTGTAGCCAAGACCCCCTTCCCCGCTCTAGCGAGTCGCTTGGGAGCGTGAGGGAAGAGCGAACTGGTAGAGCGAATCCCATCTCTTCATGTCCATACACTTCCCCAATTCACGAACGAAGAGAAAGGTGAATTGGAAAGGAAGGAAGGACATGCCCTGTCTCTCTTATCATTCCCTTATCCCAATCTCTTGAATCGATTGGAGGGAACGGAGAGACAGGAAAGAGATGAAAAGAGATGGGCCATGCTTCCTCCTCTATGTCTCGCCTCTAAGAATCTCTTTAACCGCGAGACACGGGAAGCATGGGAGAACGAACGAAGAGAGTGAGGGGAAAGGAGTGAGATAGGGATGCGTGAGTCCTTGTGTGAGCGAAAGAAGAGCTCACGACTCACTTCCCATCTCCTATCTCCCTTCCCTATCTCTTTCTCTTCTCCCTTCTCCATCTTCTCTCATTCCTGTCGATCGATGGTGAGGGGCGAAGAGACGAGAAAGAGAGAGAAAGAAGGAATGAAGAGACAGTGAGGAAGGGCCCGGCAGTTAGAGATCTTGATGAGCCGGGACATGCCCTTCCTCTTCCCACCATTCCTTTCCTATCATTTCCCAGTCACTAAACACATCTTAAAAGCTGGGAAATGAATAGACGAGAAAGGAATGGGCTCTCTTCTCTGTCTTCTCCCACAGGTCGCTGCCAGCGGCGAGAGCGTGGGTAGGAAGGGAAGAGCGAAGGCGAAGGGATCCCTTTCCTCTGTCATCTATCTTCTCGTACCCAAGCCCTGACGAAGAGACAGTAAGGCTTGGAGAGAAGAGAGATGCCATTCCTTCCCTGTCTTTCCCGTTCTTCATCTCCATTCATCACCTGGAAAGAGCGAGGGAAGTAATGAGGGAGAGAGAGACAGTGAGGAATGGCCGTCTCTTTCCCTTTCATGTCATTCCTCTTCTTCCTCTGTCCTCTCTTTCCCATCGACGACGAGGAGACCGGAATGAATGACGGGTGAGACGGAGAGAGATGGGGGGAGAGAAGCGACCTGACTCATCCCTTCGTCATCTCTCATCTCTCTATCGTTCCCTTTCTCTTCTTTGTCCCGCGGGCTCTGTAAGTGATAGGAATTAGCCCGCCATGAAGGGACAAAGGAAAGGAAGAGAAAGGGGAAGGGCCCGGCCAATTGGTAAAGACATGATATGCCGGGCATTTATCACTCTCTTTCACCTTCCATCACACTCACTCACCAATGAAGGGTGAAGAGGTGTGGAAGGAGAGAGTGAGAAGGATGGGAGGGAACGACCATTCACCGCTTCCCGTCTGGTCTATTCCCTCTCTTTCCCTTTCCATAATCCATTGACTGGCGAGTGAGAGATAATTGTAATGCCAGTCAAGGATAGGAAAGGATGAAGAGAGACCCAACCAATTCACTCCCTTTCATTCACTTCGTTCACTCTCTCTTCTTGGCTGGTGATGGACAGGTTATGCCGTCCCTTCTCCCTCGCCGGTCGGGGCTTGGAGGAGATAGGACATGCCGTCATTCGTGGCTTTCAGCACTCTTTCCTTCGTGTCATAGCGGCTAGCCTCATTCCACGGCATGTCGGTGCGGCGAGGAAAAGGACTCTCTCTCACCTATATCTTCCTTCTCTTTTCCTTCCCCTTCTTCATTCTAATGCTTCTCCATTCAAGACTTACAGAGAAGCGAATGAAGGGGAAGAGATAAGAGAGAAGGAAGGAAGGTGTGAGGTGTCCCCATTCAATTCATTCATTCCTTAAGCCGCTGGGAAGCGTCTCCAGACACCTTACACACCATCCGTTCATCCCGCCTCCATTACTCTCCTTTCCAGTCTGTTCTAGTTCCTGAGATGAAAGAATAGATTTGGAGGCGGTATGTCCTCGCTTTTACCATCGGTGACACACAAAGAAGCGACGGAAGCGAGAGTAAGATATAGAATTATTGGTCTTATGGTGGCCTTATCTTCTTTGCCTCTCATTTCATTCGTTATCCATTGGCCACCAAACAAGACAAAGGGAAGCATCTCTTCCTCACATCACACCTCCATCTCTTTATTATTGTAATTCCTACATTTGGAGGTGTGAGGAAGTGATGGGGAATGAACCAGCCATCACACCAGCGAAGCGAAGGTGGGCTGTCTTCATTCATAATCTCACCTCCCAACCCTTTATCTTTGTGGGTTGGATTTCCTGTAACTTGAGGAAGAGGTACGACCGTAGGTAGGAGGGAGTTAACCGATGATAGGGAGATAAACCGAGTGAAACGATGGGAAGGAGCGTCTATTTCTCGTTACCTTTCACTCATCCCTCACGCTCTCTCCAGATCCCGCCCGGCGGTGGAGAGTGGATGTGTGAGGGAGTGAAAGAGACAACAGAATGAAGGTAATAACAGTAAAGAATGACCTCACATATTAACTCTTTTCTATTTCCTTTCGTTTCTTTGCTTTATTGTTGGTTCCTTGGGCTTCACGCCTCCGTCGTAATAACTTGTATATTTATATTTGTATTTTCTTTTATTTCCTTCCCCCGACCAGGAAGGGGTAAACTGGTTCGTGAGGCCTTAGGGCCCGTCTGGTGTGTTCATCACCATTGCCTAGCCCTTCGTGGCCGCTGGCATAAAGGATAGATTCGACGGAAGGAAACGCCTTCCAAATGCTTTTATTACTATTATTCTTTTATTATTTGTTTTTATTATATTTTTAATTTGTATTCATAATGCTTTTATATTGTATTCTTATAAATCTCTTTTACATTGTGTTTGAGTTCCTAAAGTAATAGCAAATAGAGAATTCTTGGATGTAGGAAGTGAATGAAATGGAAATGAATGAACGGTTAGGGCAAGCCTTGAAGGCGAGGACGATGATACACTCTAGAAATCCTCTATTCTTTACCTGTCAATGATTGGGAATTAACGTACACATGATGAGGAGCTAACACTTGGAAAAGAATGAGAGGAATAATAGAGATTTAGAAGGGTCTGTTTGCCTCGTTCTCTCGGTTCACTTCCTAGCTTTTTGGTTGTCTTTTTGGTCTTGTTCTTTCTTCCTTCTTTCTCGTCTATAGACACCTTCATGCTCTTCATCTTAGGAATTAGAAACCCATGAAAGAAGAAATAGAGCATGAAGAGAAGAGGAATAGATATAATGGCTTTTAATTTTATTTCTTATATTTGGTTGCGGGAATTTCCCGAGAATAGAATGGTTGGATGAAGTAATGAATGAAAGGACAGATAAAAGACTTTAGGACCTACATCCCGGTCCATCTATTCCTCATGCCATCTTTCTATCTACAATTTACTGTCTTTTCGTTTATATCTTTCTTTTGGACACTTTTTCGTTACTATTCTCTTTCTTTTCTATTTGTATTCTTATTAATCTATTTCTTCTTTCTCTTTTGTTTGTATTATTTATGGTTATCTTCTCTAATAGAATTCTATTTATCTTTTTATACATTTCTTTTTCATTTTTATATTTGTATTTTTAATTGGTTTTAGGATGTAGCCCAGCCTCTGGCCTGGAGTTGGAGATGAAGAGAGAAGTCTTGGCCTCTGATTGGAGGCATTCCATGGGAAGATAATTCCAGCCTTTCCAGTCTCTCACATATTGTCCCAGAAGTAGCTTAGGGAATAGAATGGCTGGTACAGAGGTAAGAGAATTGTAACGACGTAAAAGGGAACTAAAAGGAAAGGGAATTAACTCCATTCGTTTCTCTCATGCCTCTTTCCTTATCTATTCCTTACTGTCTTATTCCCCTCCTTCGTTCGGGTTAACAGACACATGATTCCCTTCCTCGCCTGTTGGCTGCAGGGCGAGATAGAGGCTTTTCTTCCTCATTACCTTTCCTCTGTTTGGTTGGTGTTCATGGTCTATTTCCTGTCAGTCATTACTAAGATTGGAAAGGTAATGAGATTAATGTGAGAAAAGAAAGCGAATTCACTTTGTCATAGCTCCAGCCAATTAACGGGCTGGCCTTCCTACACACCTACCCTTTCCACCGCCGTCGGTGTCATAATGTCATGTAAGGAATAGATGCTTCCAGACCGTTCTTTATCTATATCTTCACTCAACACTCATCTCTCTACCACAGAGAACGGTCTGGGACACACAATGAAGAATAGACATTCCTTTCTCCTCCACTCCGTCTATTGGCTAGCCTCTATTCATTTGGTGTTTACAGATTGGTAATGTTGGGAAAAGAAACGGCTAGCCTCATCCAAGGAACGGAGTGTATCCTCGCCCTTCGGTCTCTTCATCAGGACCTATCTTTCCTGGCTCCCATTGCCTCCGTCTGGAGCGGAGAGGTAGCAATGAATGGAGCCATAGGAAAGAGGACCAGCGGTCACGATGGAAGGGTTCTGAGGTAGACTTCATTCCTCCTCCATTCTCTCCACTTGGTCGCTCATTCCGGACTCTTCAACATGTGGAAAGACATGACATGGTAAGGACAAGAGATACAGTTGGGTGAGGGCCTTTTCCTTTGTGTCACACCTTTGTCCATCAATGACGGTTAGCCCTCACCAATATTACATCCTAAAAGCATTTCACTCATCTCTTTCCTCGCTTCTTAATTGGCTCGGAAGTGGATGATTGGTAAGGAGATGATAGTAAAAGAAAAGCAATAAAGTGACATTCTATCCGTTCACCGGCCTAACATTGTAAATGATAGACAGATGAAGGCCGTGAACGGGAAGGAAGGTATAATGGATCTGTTATCCCTTTTCTCTCGTGTTCCATCTTATCCCTTCACCTCGTTCTCTCGGTTCATTTGTGGGAATTATAAGTCACTTGGAACACGAGGTAAAAGGAAAGGGAAGGAAGATGGATAAAGGAATAGGCCATGCGGTTCATCTTGGAATCACTTTGAGGTCATCTATTTCCATTTCTTTCCAATTCTCAAGATGAGACCGCATGCCAGGTAAACGAACGAAGGAGGAACGACATGAGTGAGAGATGCGGCCGCTGGAAGGCGTCCCAATGCATTATCCCCTACCTCGTCTCTTTTGTCTTTCTTGTCACTCAATCTCAGAGACGAGGGGATAATACATGAGAAGAAAGGAATTGTAAGGCATGGCAGGTCCTAGATCCTGGTCTTTTGGTCACTATATCTTCATCCTTAGTTAGGACCTGTCCATGATGTGGGAGTGAATGAAGATAGCCTTTCCCTCATGCCTCCGGTCCGACCGGTGGGAGGAAAAGGTGGGATGACCATTAGAAGCTTCCTCGCTTCGCTTCCCTGATGTACAATCCTATCCTTAGTACCTTCCCATCTTTGTGTGTCCGAAGGAAGCGACGAAGCGAAGAGACGGAGTGGAGAGAGGAAGATGGGAAGGGATATCTCTTGGTCTTTCCCCGGCTCTTTTCTGTTGGTTAACTCGCCGGGCATCATGTAACCTCTCTTTCTCTGGGCTTCATTCTTGTCCATTACCTTGCACCTCATTCATCTATCCGGTGCATCTTGGAAGCCCAGAGGCAAGTAAAAAGCATTAAAATGTAAACTGTAAAATCCTTGAGTCTCTATTCCTCTCCCGTTCCTTTCATGACATGGAAAGACGAGGAACGGGAGGTGACTTTAGGAGAAGGAATAATGGGATGCCCTCACTCTCTTTTGTCGCTCGCATCCCACCTTCGTCATACCATCTCTTATTCCCGGCGCTTCTCGCCTCCTTCGTCATAATGACATGGTAACTCCGCCAACAAGCCAATGGCGGTGAATGAACGTTTACTCCTGACTCCTCCCCTCGTCAGCGAGAGGTATGACACAGAGGAAACGAGGTGGCAGGACTAACACCATTCCTTGTCTGGGTTCTTCACGGATAGGACTGACATAAGGTCGAGAGACAAGGTTAGGTAAGGTGGGGAACAAAGTGACAGGACACCGTCTATTCCTCTCTTTCACCCTTCGTGCCACCGGTGGTAAAAGCTGAGGAATGAATGGATAAAGAAATGCTGTTAAAAGCCTTGAATTATATTGGTGGCACATGATGGTGAAAGGATAGTGGCTAACCCGCGAGAAAGCGGGGGAGATATAGTGAGGAAGATATCAGATCCTCTTTCCCTTGTATTCACGGCGGGCGGAATTAATGTAAGAATTATGCCATCAGATCCCAGCTCAGGTAGGAGGTGGCTAGCGGTCTTTCATATCATCCATTCTCTCTTTCTTATTGTTGGTTCCTTGAGATGCAATGTGAATGAATCCTAAAGAAGCAAATATTAGGAAAAGATTAGGAATGAAATCCAAAAGAAGGAAGATTCCAAATGCTGTTAAGACAATGAATGAAGGGCTTCCAAGCCTAAGAGATGGATGATAGAATCCTAATGCTTTATCTCTTTCCCGATGCTTTATCTGTAATAGCCTTTCCTTTCATATCATCAATTATCTGGTATTTCTTCCTTCTCGTCGTTAACTTCTATCTCCGAGAATTCAAGGATGTACCGCCTACCGACGAGGCTGGGAGGAGGAGGGGAAGGTACAGAGTTAGAATGAGGAATGAAATCCTTGACAGGTGAGGAGTAGATAGAAGAGCCTCCGCTATTAGGATGGAGGTGTATGGACGAGAGACATAGGAACGAGAAGAACCCAGAGGAAGTAGTGGCTGGAAGTCCTTGATCCACAGGTTAATAGCGGGCAGGCCCTCACCTATATCTACACCTTACCTTATCTGGTTTGTATTTGGAAAAGCCATGACATAATGACGAGGCAAATGAATGAAATGAATGGTGAGGAAGGCAATCTTCTTTGGTCACACAATCTCTGCTCTTCATCTCTGTTCCATGTCAGGTAAGCAATTAATAGGTGTGACATGGATAGGAAAGTGATAAGTGAAGAGCAGAGAATAGATTGGAGAAGGAAGACCAAGTGCTGCAAAGAGATGTCATGTAGGGTCTAATTCTCTTGTCTTGGCTATTTGCCTCTTTCATCTGTCCATCTTTACTTCTTTCTTCATTCCTTTTCCCTGTGGTCTAACTCATTCATAGGAAGGAAATGGATCTAGGATGACAAGTTCCTCAACAAAAAGTGAAGCATGAGAATGAAAGAGGAAAGTAAAACCTAAAGTGAAAGACACGTACAAATGATGGGAATTCTCTCCCTTTTTATTATTGTTTGCATTCATTCTTGTTTGTTTTTATTATATGTCTTTCTTCTCTTTCATAATCCCATCCACAACCTATTAACTTCTGGAATCTCTTCTTTCATCTATTCCTTATCCTGTCGTTTCCTTTCTATATCTTGTTGACTTCTAGATTCTAAGAACTCACTCAACTCTTGGTCTTTGCTAACCACCGAGCGTACCTTTAGGAGCGAGAAGGGAGATAGATAGGTGAGGAACGAGCGGGTACATCATTAATATCTTTCCCATCGTATCTTATCCAACTATTTACCCGCCGTGCCTCAGCCGGAAGTGGAATGTAATGGAAATGTCCCTTCCTCGTCACTCGTCAGTGCAATGAATGAACGAAGGAAATGATGACTGCCTCGTCCTGGCCTTTGGCACCGCCTGGCGGTTGGACGAGGGGTGACATAGAGAAGACTGTGTACCCAAGCCCTTTCTATTTCCTATGGTTAGGGCTTGTCCATGAAAGAGAAAGGAGATGACATTAGGAAAAGGAACGACAAGCAAGGAAGAGATAGAAAATGAATGAGGTTTAACCGAAATGAAAGGACGTTCCCTAGCTTTCTATCTTCACTTTTCGTTATCATTATTATCCTGTTTCCTTTTGCTTTGTTTATTATTAGTTTTTAGTTGGTTTTATAGTTTGCTTTTCTTTGTCGTAATAATCCCGTCCGCAATTGTAGGACCTTTCCATTCTCTATTTTTGGAAGTAAAATATTAAATAGAGTGGGATAGCGAATCGCTTCCCTGTGGGTATGTTCATGACCCTTCCCTAGCCTTCATTGCTGCCGCTGGGATAAACGATAGGATAATGATGGAACCCTTCGCTCGGTCGCTACAGCATATGATAAAGACTCTATTCCTTCCCTAAAACCATTCTATCTTACCTTTCTATTTCCTACTCTTTACCTTGTATTGGTTACTCTTCAACAAAGGACAGGAACCAGACCGCTAGGCGTTAATGCCGTGAATGAAATGGAAATAGCTGTTCATCTTATGTTTTCTTCATTCATTTTTACTTTATATTTGGTTTCCTTTCTCTATTTGGTGTCTGTTGACTCACTCATGTACCTTGCCCTCGCTGTTAAGAATGCGAGGTGATATGAAGGAAATAGAAATCTCTTACACTTTCCTTTTTGCTATTCCTTTTCTTTTCATTTATCTTTTATATCTTATTTTCGTATCTTTTCATTTATATCTTCATCCTTTGCCAAGATCCTAAAGAAGGAAGAATTAACAGGTAGAGAAGGACCTCACAGAGGATAGGATTGTATCTCAGAAATTGGGATTCCTTCACCATTATTTTGGTCTTTTATTAGGTTTATTGGGTGTGTTCTTACATTGCATCCGTTCATTTCCCAGATTCATTCCTTTCATCTGTCTATCATCTGTTTACTCGTGAATTATCCCCAATCTAGGAATTACGAAAGAGAAGCGAGAGAACGAGCGGATTGGCAGGCAATTATCTGTTGGTTTCCTTTCCCTTTGTCTTTACTAGTTCCTGTTAAGATTGACATGGATAGGAAAGTGATAAGTGAAGAGCAGAGAATAGATTGGAGAAGGAAGACCAAGTGCTGCAAAGAGATGTCATGTAGGGTCTAATTCCCTTGTCTTGGCTATTTGCCTCTTTCATCTGTCCATCTTTACTTCTTTCTTCATTCCTTTTCCCTGTGGTCTAACTCATTCATAGGAAGGAAATGGATCTAGGATGACAAGTTCCTCAACCAAAAGTGAAGCATGAGAATGAAAGAGGAAAGTAAAACCTAAAGTGAAAGACACGTACAAATGATGGGAATTCCCTCCCTTTTTATTATTGTTTGCATTCATTCTTGTTTGTTTTTATTATATGTCTTTCTTCTCTTTCATAATCCCATCCACAACCTATTAACTTCTGGAATCTCTTCTTTCATCTATTCCTTATCCTGTCGTTTCCTTTCTATATCTTGTTGACTTCGAGATTCTAAGAACTCACTCAACTCTTGGTCTTTGCTAACCACCGAGCGTACCTTTAGGAGCGAGAAGGGAGATAGATAGGTGAGGAACGAGCGGGTACATCATTAATATCTTTCCCATCGTATCTTATCCAACTATTTACCCGCCGTGCCTCAGCCGGAAGTGGAATGTAATGGAAATGTCCCTTCATCGTCACTCGTCAGTGCAATGAATGAACGAAGGAAATGATGACTGCCTCGTCCTGGCCTTTGGCACCGCCTGGCGGTTGGACGAGGGGTGACATAGAGAAGACTGTGTACCCAAGCCCTTTCTATTTCCTATGGTTAGGGCTTGTCCATGAAAGAGAAAGGAGATGACATTAGGAAAAGGAACGACAAGCAAGGAAGAGATAGAAAATGAATGAGGTTTAACCGACATGAAAGGACGTTCCCTAGCTTTCTATCTTCACTTTTCGTTATCATTATTATCCTGTTTCCTTTTGCTTTGTTTATTATTAGTTTTTAGTTGGTTTTATAGTTTGCTTTTCTTTGTCGTAATAATCCCGTCCGCAATTGTAGGACCTTTCCATTCTCTATTTTTGGAAGTAAAATATTAAATAGAGTGGGATAGCGAATCGCTTCCCTGTGGGTATGTTCATGACCCTTCCCTATCCTTCATTGCTGCCGCTGGGATAAACGATAGGATAATGATGGAACCCTTCGCTCGGTCGCTACAGCATATGATAAAGACTCTATTCCTTCCCTAAAACCATTCTATCTTACCTTTCTATTTCCTACACTTTACCTTGTATTGGTTACTCTTCAACAAAGGACAGGAACCAGACCGCTAGGCGTTAATGCCGTGAATGAAATGGAAATAGCTGTTCATCTTATGTTTTCTTCATTCATTTTTACTTTATATTTGGTTTCCCTTCTCTATTTGGTGTCTGTTGACTCACTCATGTACCTTGCCCTCGCTGTTAAGAATGCGAGGTGATATGAAGGAAATAGAAATCTCTTACACTTTCCTTTTTGCTATTCCTTTCTTTTTCATTTATCTACAAAATTCCTCTGCCCCCGAGACATGTAACGCAGGAACGACGACGCGCTTGAAAAACAACGCGCGCCTCCGGAGATGTGCCAGGCGTTGCGGATCATAAGCTCGAAGTAGTCATCGCCTTGCGAGAGAAATCAGGGACTTGCCGGAGGCTCCGGCAGCCAGGGTCTGGAAGACTAACATGTAAGATAAACAGGAAGGTAATATAATATAAACTTGGTTGCTTTCTGCTCCCCTGCTAAAAGTTTAACTTTTAGTTTCCTATTACCATTTTCTTTCCTGGGGTCGCTTGCCAAGGCAAGGAAATACGTGGTTTGTTTTTTGAAAGTGCAATCCCGACGAGAGAACAGCAAGAACCAAAAAACAAACGCGTTGAAAGGTTGGCCTTCCGACCTGCGAGTCAGGACCACACCAAGGAAAAACAAAGCTCCTAAAACAAAGGGAAGTTTTTCCAAGGACATGAATACGCACTTTTCCCGGGAAGCGTCCCCCAACCATATTTTCCGTTTTCAACTGAGTGCTATTTTTGGTGGCTTTCATGCTCTGATCATAACTGTCTTTTTGAACTGGCTGAGGGGGTGCCAATTCATAAACGAATGCATGGGCAGCATGGGATGGGTGTGTCTTTTGGAGGGTACCCTTGCTTTAAAGGGAAACGCCAAGGAACACCATAAGTTTTCAGCGGCCCCTTTTCTAACACACACCCACATGAGAATACTAGGGTGCTTATCCTAGGCATTCCTTCCTAGGCGCAAGCTGTCAGATCAGCTGTGCTTTGGACATGAGGGGAGGGGGGGCGCGTAACACAAAGACAACTAGAAGTCAGAAGAACCCCCTAGTTTTACATGTTATATTATGCCCAGCAAGACAGCGTGAAGCACAATAGCAGGCTGCTCAGGCGCCCCCCCCACCTCCCCCCCCCCCACCCCCCCCACCCCCCCCACCCCTTGTCTGAACAAACGCATATGCTCGTTATACTTTCCTGTTACGCCTTTCATGTTCAATCCGGCTCGCAGCGCTCCCGTGCAGGGCTTGGCCATATTTTCGTCGAGACGCTGTCAATGGACGCGCTGACCCACTGGTAGTTTTCGATGAACTCCTCCTGTGTGATCGTCCCATCGCAGTTCCTTGGTTGCTCCAAGGAACCTGACTCAGTCAAATCCGTAAACCAGAAGTTCATCTCCTCTCTGCCTCTCTGCCGGTAGTTTTGTCTTACCCAACACTTCAAGAGTTGGCCAAGGGAAAGGTAACCAGGGATCCTGCAGGACCTGCACAAAGCCACAAAGACCCCCGAAAGACCTAGCTAGCTAGTTTGACCTAATAAGGCGGCAAGCCCCTGGAAGAAAGGACTCCAACCGCTACACAAACACTCCCACTCTGCCACTGTGGCGCGATAGCCGAAGCATGTTCTTTGCAGCCCTCACTAAAAAATCAGAACGGTAAAGCCGTCATGCAGCTGGGGGAGGCTCCCGCGTGCCCCCAGCCAGGCGCCAAAAAAAAAAGGTCTTCGTAAGCCTGTAACATTTAGAGGCTTGGGCCCGTCACGCCCCAAAAGGCGCAAAGCCAAGACCTCCCGCGGCCGGGGAGTTGGGGGAGTTACCCTCCCACCAATTCACAGCCGGAACCTGACGTTGGGGGACTTCTGGCTTGGACCATTTCCCTTTGAAAGGGACCATTTCCCGAACGTCAAGGTTCTAGCTGTTGATTGGTGGGGGGGGGGTAATTTCGAGAGAAGCTGCTCCAAAGCAGCTGGGAAGCACGTGCCCCACTGGAGGTCCAGGATAGGTTCGAATGAGCCAAGCAAGAAACCCTACATCTCTACTCTTGGTATGGTAGCAAAAAGCTTTGTTTTTTGCAGACCCCCAGTAAACATGAACAGAACCAAAAACAAAAAGACCCAAAAACATGCCAAGAACAGCAAAGCCTAGTATATGTCGATTCCCCTCGGCTTCAAGGAAGCCAACCCCAGGAAGGAACGCCATGCCGATTCCACCTCCAGCTAAAAAAGAGGGGTTCCTCCGAGCAAATTGCTCCTAGCTTCACGTTTTACGGTTGTGCAACTCGGGTTGTTCCCCAAGCTTTCCGCGGGCTTGGGTGAGATCCGGGCTTTTTCCCGAGCTGCTGGTCGAAGTGCTGCATAAACGCCGACATCGCCTTCTGAGGCGTCACCTTGCAGCGTTCAGAAAAGCCGGAAATGCAGGAGTTGGACATGGGCTCCTAATGTGTGCCGCAAACAGGCGGCGCGATAATGTCTAACATTGGACTAAGGAATACCTCCGACTACTAGGGCCCGCTTTTGGGAACTCATAGGAAACAAGTCCAAACTTTGACGCATTTGACGCGGGCCTCCGGGACCACCCCTGATTAGTACGGCGCGTTGGGCGGAGCCATTTCCCCACGCAACAAATCCAATGATTTCAATTCCAGCCCAATGAAAAGTTCAACTATCCATGTTTCAGATGCGTCCTAAGGTTTCTGCAGTTGCTTGACTGTTCTTGGCACTCCGATGTCTTTTGCTTCACTGTCACGTCCACATTTCAAGGGAAGATGTGCCTTTGTTCACCCCGTGTCTGTTTCAACATGAAGGCGTCCCCCCAAAAATGTCCATTGATTTTCAAACCCATTGGGAGGGATGCCCCTCCAGGAAGCAAAGGAGCTCGTTCCGGGGGGGGGGGAAGCCTTACAGAATGGGAATCGGTTCTGCGTGGGTGTTCATGACGTCATCATTGCGCGTGGTTTGTGTGTTTGTTGCTTGCCTATTTTTGTGTGATTTACCGAAGGGCACCATGTTGAAAGATAGGGTCACCGAATTGATATTGCGCCTATGGGCCCCACCTGCACCTGCCCTTTGGTGGTGGCGTTGTCGCCGAAAGCTGTTGCTTGTGCCCATAAACTGCCCATACGGACTGCAAACCAACCAACCAACCAACCAACCAACCAACCAACCAACCAACCAACCAACCAACCAACCAACCAACCAAACAACCAAGCCAAGCCAAGCCAAGCCAAACCAAACCAAACCAAACCAAACCAAACCAACCAACCAACCAAATTATGGGGACTGTTTCTCTGCTTGGGCTGTTCAAATCTCGTTGTTTGATCCAGTTTGCTGTGGGAGTGTGCTTGGGTGAAGCATCTCCATGGGACATAGGGGCCCGGATAGGCATGGAGATCGACACAACCAATCAAACAATCGTTTCGTTGAATCGTGAATCAAATCCCAATAAACGTTAACGTCGGATTGATGAACCCTACCCTTCCCCCAGAAGGTCAATCCTCAAAATAAACGGGTTCCCGGAAGACGCCGTTCTGTGGGAGAAGGTAGTTGTAGGTGGCCTCCCTCAGGATCAAATCTATTTTTCAGGGTATGATGTCAACCCACACCAACTCAAACTGCAATTAGACATGGAAAACCTTTCTTGAACACACGCCCGGAGAAAACCCGCTGGGAACCCCCTCCTAACCGGACCCTTTGCGGGGCCGTACCTCCCTCTCTGTGCCCCCAAGTTCATCAGACCTGTAAGGGGGCAGGGGAAGTGGAGGGTTCGAATTCCACTAGGCTTCCTTCCACCAAACCCTCGCACGTCCTCATAAGGCCCGCTGCAGGGTCACCGGGCTTCCCCTTCAAAAGTTGATCAACTCACTGGTGATTTCTTGTCCACTGGTTGTTCCAACAAGAGAAACTGCAACTCACTTCCTGAGTTGATGGCCCAAAAGGAAACGACTTGTTGCTTACCACCAGGACCATCTTCCCAAAAAACGTTTGAAGTCCATCAATTCAGGAAGTGAGGCAACAAAGAAGGGGTTTTGGGGAAGTGCCCCAAAGGCTTCGAAATCTCTCGCCTTTCCAGACTGCACCGCGGGGTTCTTCGACACGTCGTAGGTTTGCGCCATCTCGGCGGCCGTGACCACGCCGGAGCCGTCCCGGTCCTATGGCGGAATCAGATCTCTACCTGACTGGCATGCTTTCCCTGCCTTTATGGCCCCAAAAAGGAAAGCTTCCTATACCCATAAACATTCCACCTGGGTGATGGGTCATAATTCTACCTGGATGGTAAGGCTTCCGGAGCTGATGGAAATCGAGCTTTGAATTCTGTAGCAGGACGGCGCAGCCCAAGCACATAAGAGTCCTATGATCCAACCCCACCCCCATCATCTAACCCCCTCCCTCTCTTGGGTTCCCAACAAAAAGACCCCAACGCACCCGTCTTTGCAGGATTCGGGAGAAGGGCGAGAGGGTTTGTCTCTGCATTGGGAAATGCCCAGAACATCATTGGTGACCGTCTGGCTTGCCAAGCAAAAGCAACGAAGCCGAACCGGCATTCCCCAAACCTTGGCTGGAATTAGGACCCCAGCAAAAAACTCTATTTTCTTGCCTGGTTAGTGAGGACCCAAAAAGGCAAAACAAAAAAAGAAGGAAAAGAAAAAGGGGAGCTAATTCTACGTAAGAAACAAGCTACCCATAGCTTCTGCGACAGCGGAAGACCCCTGCTCGATGCGCCGAGAAACCAGGATGCCGAAGGCTTGGTTGACCCAGTCCAGGCGGAAGTCGTTCATTTTCCCGCGCACCCCACGGATAAACTCCTGGCCCGGGCACGTGGCTCCATCCAGAACCCTCTGGATGTTTAGGAAAAAGCGCATGAGACCGGAGTTGTGCCTAGGGAAATCGCAAGGTTTTGAGAACCCCTCAAAATGTTCACTTGGAAGGATCCAGTATCTGTCGCACCTCGGGGGAAAGCCGAAGGGGATAGGACAGGCAAAACAAGTCCACTGGTCATTTTCATGGGTAATGAGCCACAAATCCATTTTTCTCGGGTGTGTGGCTGATTATGTGTAGGGTGTCCTACCGGTTTCCCAGCAAAAAAAAGGCCTCCTTAGCGGCACCCCAAACATCCAAAACTCGACCGAAGCACATCTGCCCCAAGCCGGGCCGCGCATGCGGGCCGGAAACCCACGCCTCGTAGTTCACCTCACTTCCACAGCCAGAGCTGGAAACATAGGGTTCGCATAAAAGGTAACGTGTCAAACCAAATATCATGAATCAATGAGGAGTCATTGCAAGGGTTCTTATAGTTCAAGTCGATTCTGATCAAAGAAGACCTGATGTAGCCAAAAACTAGGCCCAAACTGGAAAATCCTAAAGGTGAAAAGGTCGGCCGCGGAAAACCACATGGGCAAAAAGGGGGGGGGGGGGGGGAGGTGCACATTCGCGATGAGAACCTCCACAGAACAGGAAAACCAAAGGAACCCCCTTCTTGGTTGTTGCTCCATTTTTGGTGGAGAAAATGCGAGGAAGCCAATGCCACCCCTCTCACAGACATTTATAGGAGGGTTCTTAGAAAGGGTAGTCTAAGTCTGCACTTCACAAAAATAAAAAGTGGTCACCATCCCGAGGATTCTTACAAGGATTCCTTGGATTCTAAGCAACCTTTCGTTGGGATACAGGCCTCGGCCGCTAGGGATGAGGGACCTGTTTGCTTAGTTGGTACGACTGGGACCGGTCTTCCACCCACAGTTCAGCCCCTCGCCTCGGCGTAAACAAAACCAAAAGGAAGACACCACCCCAGCTTCCCTCGACTTTGTGGCTTGGTGGTTGACAGATGGCTTCCCATTTTTCCCATCTACAAGAAGGGTTCAACTCCAAATCCAAGCCACCGGGCTCCAAACCACCGACTAAGCCTTACAAACATTTGGAGGGCCCCCCCAAAAAGTCAAAACCAACAGGAAGACCACCGTAAGACCACCGTTCTTGCGGGGAGTGTGGGGGGGCTCCCAAAACACAAAACAGACACACCACATATCAGCTTCCCCTCCTTGGCGGTTTGGTTTCGTAACTTTGGACGTGGGGGGCTACCAAAGCCCCATTTGGTTTCAAGAGGAACTGGGGTTCAACTCCCAAACCAATCCAAACCTCCAACTAAGTGGAACATGAAGCCGGCAGAGAGTGCCCTTGGTCTTCCAGGATCTTCCACTTCGCTTCCATGTGGTTGAGGCAGTTCGGACGAACTGGCTAGAACTGTTCTCAAGGCGAAATGGCACCAAAGCTGAACTCAACACAAACTGGGGTACAAATCCCAAACCACCAATCCAAAGCTTCAGTTCAGGGGAAGCTGAACAGACCTCAGACCTCAGCGATCCCAGTTGCCGTGCCGGAGTTGTCCCGGTCGAACTTCTGGAATAAGCTGAGCTTCTCCGCAGCGGAGAAGCGCAGCTGGAAGCAGCTGAAGAGGATGTCCAGGGCCGTGTTGAACTCTTCCTCATGGGGTTTTATTATATTTAAAAAAAACGGTACGGTAGCAAAACGGCTTTGTCTTTTGCGGAAAGTCCGATTTATGGGGGCGTTCCAGCCATTGCGGAGATTTTCACCTTGGCCCAGTCCTTTGTGAGCTCTCCGGATTTGTCGTGGTCGATGATGCGGAACTGGGATGCCATGGCCTGTCGCTCGGAGGCTCGATGGTGTGCCTTCTGTTGAGGGTACCTTGACGTAGCTTTAACTGGACACCAAAACTCGGTTGCTTTCTGCTCCCCTGCTAAAAGTTTAACTTTTAGTGGTTTAATGTTAAAGTCCTAACATCCAAGCAAAAGGCACCAAAGAAAAGGAAACAAACCATTTTCGGGGTGCCCCTATTTCATAACCCATGTCGTGTTCCCACTTCCTGAGACAAATCCACCCCCAACCCCTTGAGCACTGGGCATCGGCCCAGCATTTTGTGGCTGGGTGGTATGAACATGTGGCCATGGGTCAAAATCCCATACCTTCAGAAAAAAAACATCCCAATCCCCACTAAAATAAACTAAAATGGGTGGTGCACCTACCCCAACATGGTAGCATTGGTTTTGACCCACAGCCATATCAACCTTTGAAAGGAGAACCCCTCAAAAGAAGCATTCAAAAACGGGGCTCTTTGATGAGTCGCCCGCCTTTTCGGGGATACAAAGCAGAAACCCTTCTTGCAAGTCCCAACCCGTTGTGACTGGGTGCCCTTTTAGACAAATAGATGGATTCCGCAAATGCAGCTCAGACCAAACTGAAACCCGGAAACCCACCTGCCGTCTGCCAAACTGTCCCAGAGACTGGACACTAAGGTGACATCCTCAAGCTACCCTTCACACGGTGGCTACGGAAATCACTCTGAAAAGCAATCAACAGTCAACCGATGAGTATGCAACTCCCAGGGTGGACACCTGTGGGTGTGTCGTTTTGCGCCGGTATACCCTTGTTTAGGCCTCAGCCAAAAGGACAACCACCATTTTGAGGCGACATCGTCCCCTTATTCTTTGACACCTACCCACTTTTAGGATTCACAAAACGGCGGACCCTTTTTTTGGCCTCCAACCCACCCCGCGGGACCCTTGGGACTCCTGGGTGGGTGGCTTTTTCCGCGGCGGCGCGCGTCGCGCGCCGCAAGCGCGCGCCTTGAGGGTCTCGAAGCCGCCGGCCCGCAGGGCCAAAGCCTCCCGGAGCCGCGCGATGGTGCTCAGAGCCTTGCCCTCCTTGTCCCCCTCCAGCTTGAACATCATACCTCGCAGAAACGCGCTGAAAAAGGGGATCTTGGGCGCTTGATGCCTCGTCTGCCCAAAAAAAAGATATCTGGATTTGGGTGTGGCGTTCCTCCTAAGGATTCCCATATTAACAACAAAAAGAACCTAGGGGTGCCCTGGACAAACACCCACCCATCTGCAGGAGGCTGGGATTGCTTCGATCTGTTTCCTGGCAGAAAAGACACGGATTCGGCAATCGGTTACCATATTCGCCAAAAACCTGGCAGAAGTACCGGAGTTTCAAGTGAAGGATCTTTGCCAAGAGCTGGTTTAACGGCCGAAAATCGGTGAGATCGCCATAAAGTATGCAGCTCGGGTGCTCGGCTGCGTTTCCTTCGAGAAAGGGTCCACCAATTGCTGTAGGGTTTGTCTAAAGAAAGCAAGACACTTCTAATCTTCAGGTCCCGTTTGGTACTTGAGCATCATGCCTTGGGTTGGGTTGGGGTTTGTTGTCCATGCCTCGGGCCCTTGGGGTTGGCGTTTGTTGGTGTCATGTAGGTCACGTCTATCGCTGTACGCCCCAAGGCCACCAAGCCCACCAAGCTTTGTTCTCACAACTTGCTCTGAAGTACTCCTCCTTCACCACACATGCACTCCCCTGCTCGCGCTTCGCCACGGATCCAGGGTGCGACCAAACTCGTCCACTGTGATGTAGTTGGACCGGTCCACGTCGTAGCGGTTGAAAAGCCCGCTCATGACCTAAGCAGCTCACTCACTACTTGGCCACATCAGTTCACTTGCAGAACAGGGTGCGAAGCTGGTAAACCGCATTTACTGGCCTTACCACTCCCTTGATAGCGAATAGAGGCGACTAAAGCATCACACCCACCCGCACGCTTTCTGGCTGGAGGCTCTAGTCCTTTGATTGGAAGTCAAGGTTCGATGTCCCCTGTTGGCTGTGGTTGCCAACTTTGGCAGGTTATTTGTTCTAGGTGTGTTTTGTTTTTGTTGGCTTACTTGCTGGGCTGTTGGGCTCACCAATCCTAATCCTTAATCCTGAGGGGAAACCAGCAAACATCACGTGTAACCCAAGAAACGAACCAAGCACTTCCTGACAACCCAGGAACAACAGTCCAACTTATAACTGCAGCTGGCTACCTACTTTCCCGGTGATGGGAATGGGCACCCCCTTTTGTGGGTTGGGACACATGTTTTAAGTAAAGAACCAAACTGACAACAAGCACGCATGGGTGGACAACACGGACAACAGGTACCATGCCGAGCTTGCAAGCAAGTATTATTGCTTACTTGGTAGGTAGCAAAAAAAAAGCGATTAAGTATGGGTCTGAACAATTCCAACAGCTGCGCATGACATTGCAACCGAAGGGGAGAAACCAAAAGCCCCCCCCAACCCCGAAAAAGGTTTGTAGCACTTCACTTACAAGAATTCTGAGAAGCTCCGATGGGGTCAGAAGGGATGTAAGGTCATATGGTTTACAGCAGGAAGGGCAATAGTTGCACACGTACTTGGATGTTCAACCCGCTTACAAAGTAGCTTGCAACCTATGGTGAAGGAGCAAACCTCACCAACTCCAGTGACAAGCGATTGTTTTCTGCTTTGTTGTGACATTTCTAAATGCTCAAACCTGCTTGACCGCTTCTTTTCTCCTGGATGTAAGTTTGAGTTGTTGTTCGGAGCCGGCCAAATTTGGACGCCAAAGCCACGTCCGCGGAGCAGTTGAAGTCCAACACAGCGCAGAGGTCTGCAAATTCCTGGCGGTCCACCTGCAGAGTTGGACGAAAATTTGAACGACTCACGTGTATCTAGCCTGACAAGCTTTCCCCTTTTGGAACCCAAAAAACCCAAAAATACTTTGGACGAGCTGTAAAACTACATCCCTGTGAGCGGCCCTTGGATCAAAACGGATCACAAGAAAGGGACGCCCCACTCGTAGCTGGGACGATCCGGGGTAGTTAGTCGGTCCATGACCTCCACTTTTGGCTGGTAAGGTCTGGTTAGCGTGGTCAAGAGAATTCCTTGAGGCCAGGGAAGGAAAGCGAAAGCTGGCGTCCGCACGTTGACGGGGCGCGGCTGCACACTTTTGGGGGTTGACAGTGGAGGAACCAAACGGTTCCTAACAAGAAGACAAGATGGCCAAAGCACTTGAAAGGCCCTGTAGGTCAACAAACTCTGCACAAAAACGCTTGACCCTTGAGAGAGGCCCGTCCCCTGGGTGGTTCGGGCGAAAAGGGATTTCTTTAGGAACGCACAAACAAAAGAGAAGACACGAAGTGCAAGACAAAGAGGAGCAAAGCCTGCTGCGGAGCCTTGGCAGGCGGGGGAGTTGAGCCCAGTGGGGGAGCAATCGGTGAGGTGCCCGCAAAGGAAAAGCCGCCCTCTTGGACAGCAGTTCGTGCGACAACAAATGATACGTCATATCATAGTGGTGGGAAATCGCTGGCAGCTGGCAAGCTAGATTTCGCGAAAAGGGCCCTAGGAACGTCTCGGAGCAGCCTGAAAATTCTCAGCTGCCCAAGTGGAAGTAAACAGCTAACCTGTTGGAAACTTGACTCAACTTGAAGCGCAACTGAAGTGAAAGGTCAAAGGTCGATGTTTCGGTCATCCTACGGGTTCATAACAGGTTCGTCCTGTGCCAAGGTGACCTCCACACAGCACAGCCTCGCCTTGCCCGAGTGGTTCTGGTCCAGGCGCTTGAAGATTGCATTCAGCCCCAGCCTGAGCCCCTGGGCCCCTGGCCCCTGGCCAGCTGAGTGCTACGTTGCCAAAAGGGAATGGTACTTTTGCTTGTATTTTTTGTTTTGGCGCAACCAAAAAATATGTTTCCAGAGATTCTGCCGGCCCTGGTGAAAGTTTGCTTCTAGTCTTGCACGTCCTTTCCTTTTGTGGCGCGGTATCCCTTCGGCATCGCCTCATGTCACGCTGTGGCCTTCCCAAGGCTCCAAGTCCGGACGCTCCTCGCAGTTTTGCCTGACATCACCAAGCTGCGCCATCCAAAGGTTCAAGCAATAAAAGTGGCGCTTCGACCCAGCCTTTTTGGTGGCCGGTTCTGAGGTGTCGAAATGCGAAACGCATTCAACGGGCCGCATCATGGACACATTCTCAAAGTCACCCTTGAAAGTGGTGGATGGGCAGGGCTCCGGGGCGACGAGGACCCATGGCTGTGCGCTGGGTTCCGCCCTGGTTGATGCGTCGCCTTTGCTTTCATCGGTGGATTCGGATCTGGAGGCATCATTCCCTTCTCGGTGAAGTGTGCTGTCTACTGTCACCGAGCTGTCACTTGCAAGAACGATCTTTAAAAATCGAGATGTTCGGATTCCCTTTTTGTTGAAATATAAAAAGTGGGAGTGCCTTTTCCCAAAGGGAAGCCAAGGTTTCCCTATGAAACAAACCTGAGAAACCAAGGGAAACTACTGGAGTTTCCCTATGAAACAAACCTGGGCTATGCAGCCCCGCAGGCGAGGGAGTCTTGGCCAATCCTTGTTTTGGGGCGGCCGCGTTCTGTGTTTCTCTGTGTTTCTCTGTGTGTCTGTGTGTGTCTGTGCGTGTGTGCTTTCGCTCTCTCTCTCTCTCTCTCTCTGTCTTTCGCTGTGTGCGCCTCTATGTGTCCCGCTGAGTGTCTCTGTGTGTGTGTGTGTCTCTCTGTTTGTGTACTCTCTTTGCGTCCTCTGTCTGTGTGGTCTCTGTGTGTGTTCTCTGTGCGTGCGTTCTCTGTGCGTGTTCTCTGTGCACGTTCTCTGTGTTCTCTGTATGTCTGCGTCTGTTTGTGTCTGTTTGTGTCTGTTTGTGTCTGTGTGTGTTCTCTGTGTGTCTGTGTGTGTGTGTGCGTCTCTCTGTGTGTGAGCTACTGTGTGTGTGTGTGTGTCTCTCTCTGTGTGTGTGTATGTGTCTCTGTGTGTCTTTTTGTGTGTCTGTGTGTCTGCCTGTCTCTGCGTGTCTGCGTGTCTGCGTGTCTGAGTGTCTGCGTGTCTGCGTGTCTGCGTCTCTGCGTGGGTGCGTGTCTGCGTGGGTGCGTGTGTGTGTGTGTGTGTGTGCTTTTGTTTCTCTTCTTCTGTCGAGGCGGCCAGTTTGCTCCTTGCAGCGGCCGAGGCGCAGGGGGTTGTTGGGGTTGCGCTGGCCCTCCCTCGTCTTTGCGAAGCAGCGCCGCAGATTCCTTAGCCGAAGGGACCTGGCGAAAAAAGGAGCTTTCGGGACGTAAAGTGAAGGGACTTAAAACAAAGGAAAAGGAGAAACCTATTGAATCTTGGATCATGTTGACCCCACAATCATCAACCCCTGATATTAATAGGGAGTGTTCCCCTCCAAAATGATGATTCCCCACGAAGCCAAGGGAAAAAAGCACCCCCCCTAGTAACAAACTGGCGCTGATTAATATGGGGTCAACATTACACATGGTCAAAGAGGAAAGCAAAAGGCTTGAAGTTCGCTTTGCTAAGATTCTCCTCCGCGTGGTCCAGCACGGTCGAGGTCACTGCGGAGTCTCCCGGCGAGCTCCAAACGTCTTCGACCGGGGCCTGACAGGACCAGTGGGAGTTGGTTGGAATCGTTCGACTGCCCAAAGTTTTTCTCAAGAGGAACCCCAAAACGTGGCTCGTTTCTCATACGATTGCCCCCGTAAAACACACCTTCATGGTTCTGACCTCCAAATCGATCCGTATGCACAAGCAGGTTTCTTGGACCCTGCCAGGCAAAGCCATGTCACATCACGGTTTATCTCTTGACTCCCAATTGGTGCTGGGGATGCTTTAAAGTTCCTCGAACGGTCCCTCCTTCTTGCACGCTTCCACGAGCTGGTCCGTTTTGGAGTCCAAGTCATTGGAAGATGCTTTGGAGTTCCTCCTCGTAAAAGCGGCGAGCCGACATCTGCCGCCAAGGATTTCACCAGACCTCCATAGCTTTGGAGTAATTATTTTCCGCAACAGATGGACACCTCCTAAACAAAATAATTCATTCGGTAGTTGCTGTTCCAAGGGAAACCCCTTCCACAAAAAAACAAAAAATCATCCGCGCTGAAACCTCCCTCGATGCTTAGCAGCAAAAATAAAAGGCTTAGCCCAGTGGTCAATGGATCTCAATTACATTGTAGCTTCCCTTCGTCACCCCTTCACACCATTTCCAGAGGAGGCTCTCAGTTTCCCTTCATTCCCCACTATAGCAGGCACATAGAATCACAGGGCAGCATTCGAAGGATTCTTCTCGCAGGCCGGGCCCTTGGATCGCACTCCTCGATGGTTGCTGCATGGACTGCCGGACCTTCTCGCTTCGCGGGGAGGGCACCAGGGGGGAGCGTTTGTAGCCGCCCGTCTCTGGCAGCGGCGACATCCGCGGCTCCTGCGTGTGAAGCAGTCTGCAAGAGGCTGGTGCCTGGAAGCCTCCCACACCTCGCTTTCGGGCAGTTTCCCTTTTGCCTGCTCTTACAAAAAGGGTAGCGCCAAAAACACACACACACACACACACACACACACACACACACACACACACACACACACACACACACACACACATGATTTGGCTCACAGGCAGATACGTGATGCATGCTTCCCTGTGTTTCAGCAGGCTCTCAACAACATGTTCCCGCAAGAAGCAGCCCAAAGACCGCTCACCTAAAAAAGGCAACCAACCAGTCATATTCAAGCTAGACAAAGCAAATCGCTCTGAGCCTCCTGTCCAACCATGATCCAACCATGATATACATGCTGGATTGGCCTTTGACCCCGAAGTGTTTGCTCCCGCATGTGATTGCTCGGTTAGCAGGGAACCCGCGGGCCACGAACCGGGTGAGAGGCGCCTCATTCAGAAGCCAGGGAACCGAACCCCAAGCGCAACGGCATTGAAGGGCCGACAGACTGGGGAGGCCGAGGCACCAACGACAATAACCGATAACCGTTCCCACCGGGGGAACGGGCAGAGTGGGCCAAGGCTTGAAAAGGAGGCCCGGAGCCGGGAAATGAGTTCAACAGCCCACAGCTTGGTCTAAACTTGAAGGCCAAGGGAGGGAAATGCTAACAAAAAGCAGCGAGCAAGAATGGCCCACGTCCTCCAAAACCGTCGCCACGAGAAGGAGGGAATCGCATCGTCAGGGGGTCCAGGCTCAAACAACAAATGCCTAAATAAATATGAGCGTCACTGGCTGCAGTAGCCACAGGCTTTCAAGTCGGCGGAAGTAGTTCGCGGCCAGCAAGAGAGGGTTTCAAAGTGGAGGAACCCCGCCAGGGGCATTGCCAAGAGTAGAGGCCAATTGCAGAAACACCAGGGACTAAAACTCTGAAAAGACCGTCGCCTCACACACGACCAGATGGTCCCGACAGGAGACACATCAGGGACCGGCACAAGCGGAAAGGCCAACAAAACATAGGGAAGTGGGCGTTGGTTGGTTGTTGGCAAGCAGGACTTGTTGAACGCTGTCGCAAGGCTGCTCCGTTCAACCCCATGAGCAATCGGTCCCTTCTTGATCTTTCCATTAATCATGAAGGTGTGGGCAGTACCGGATGCCACTTCCACAATTGATGGAAAAAGGGTACCCTTTGGCTAACTCGTGGTTGGAACCCTCCCACCTATAAAACGTGGAAGTGCGCAAACCCCTGGGAAAAAAGCAACACATCACAAACCCCTGATTTTGTTGTTTTCTTCTCTTTTCTAAAAACTGACTAATTTCTTTTGGAAAGGGTCCTTGTGAACATTCATGTTTGTTGGCGCGCCAGCAGTCCCACGCTCCTGGCGTGCGCCGGACGCCGGGTCGGCAAAGAGGTTCTTTGCCGACCTGGGCTTGCCAGGTGGAGAAGACTGGGCCGGTAAGAGTGCGCGTGCAACAGACTGCTAAAAAGTGGTGGATTGCCACAACTGGCTGCTTCTCCCTAAAAATTGTTCCTTCTTCTACTAAGAACTTCACACTTAAGGGGCATATACTGCCCTATACTCAAGCCCGATGGCAAATCAAAGCTGGGTGCTGCGTTCATCCCTGAAATGCTGCCACGTTATACATCCTTGCAACTCTCAACACTAAAAGTTTGAGGGTACGGCTGACTGGGAGGATTTGGAATGACAGTGATATGAACAAGCTAAACAACATGACAGGCATGATCACTTCCCTTCAGAACAACAAGGACAAACAAAGGCGTACCAAGCTCAGCAAATGAATCCGATCCTTCTACCGCTCAATCGCTGTTGGGCTCACAAATGTGCTGAAGGGGTTGCCTTTTCCCGACTACCTGACAGGAAGATGCCTGGCTTCAGCTTGCAACGGCTTTGGCAAAGGAACGTGGCAGGTCCACCAGCAACAAGATGTCTGGAGTCTTGCTGGCTACTGCGGCAATAGTCAACTCCAAACGGTAGAAACAATCACCCACCCCAACAGGGAACACACACGCAAAGGATCTTTGCTGGGGGCCTTGCTTCCTTCCTTCCTTACTTCCTTCCTTCCTTCCTTCCCTCCGTCCCTCCCTCCCTCCCTCCTCCCTCCCTCCATCCCTTCCTTCCCTCCTTCCTTCCTCTGGCGCAAAAGGCTCCATGTCTGTGCCTTGACACGCAGCAGCCGAAAACAGGCCTACTTGCTGACAGCAGCGCATTGAGCAAAGTCACCTGTGCGCGCAGGCTGAGGCAGGGTGGGATGCAAGTGCACCAAGGCAATCGCCGATGGGACAAGTCAAGGGTTTTTCCTACGCGTCGGCTTCTTCAGTCACACCAAAGGCAAACGAGCCTGCACGTCGGAAGGGCACCCAGCACCTTCGCCTGGGGACTTTTTGCACCCCTAAACGCCCTGAAGGGAAGTCAAAAAGGATGGAAAGGGGAAGTATACGCCAAGTTGCGCAGCCCACCCTTTGCCAAGAGGCTCCAGAAACTTTGTTGGCGTGGGGCCATCCCCAAGCACCCGCTGGATGCGCGCGTCGTTGGCGTCCAAACGGCTGCTCAATCGCCTCACCCCCCCTTCAAGGACAAAGGATGTCTTTTTACTTTGTCTTCTGGCCAACCGACCAACCAACCAACCAGCCAGCCAGCCAGCCAGCCAGCCAACCAACCAACCAGCCAGCCAGCCAGCCAGCCAACCAACCAACCAACCAACCGACCAAAAAACCAACCTCACTTGCCCAGTGACCCTGGTAGAACAAGGGAGCGGAGCCATTTATGTTTGATGCTGAACCATCCTTAGTGGGGCTTACTATCCCTAAGGGAGTAACAAGGGAGAACTGATGGCGGTGGTCGCGGGCTTGGCTTCCTCCAAAACAGAAGGGTAACCGAACCATATCAGAGGAGGGAACTTTGCCTTGTCCAGTGCCTTTCAACATGCTCTTTGGTTCTCTCCTCCTGAGTGGGTTGGCCCAGCAAAATCTGAACTCAAGTCCAAAACCTCGGGGGAGAGAGGATTCGTTCAGGCAGTATCATCCCAACCTGGATGCTTTCTGGGCAAAGTGCTCAAACTACCAAACTGGAAATAAGGGAATCCATTAGTAACTGATCTTCATCATGGGGTAAGCTCGCCTCCGAAAGAGCTCGGCCGAACTTGCCGCCCGGTGCCGTCGCCTCAGTTCGCTCTTCACATAGTCGTCCAGCTTGCGCTGCATCTGCTGGAACTCAGCGCGCATGCTCTGCCTCAGGGAAGGCTGGGAATGCGAGCGGCGCTGTCTTTTCTTGAGGGTAGTCTTTTGGGTGTTGCCCTTGTGGGTGTTGTTCCAAAGGGGATACAAAAGGAAACTGTTTCCCTCTTCTTTTTTGTTGGGCAGTCTTTTCGGGGGTTGCCCTCTTGGGTGTAGTTTCACAGGGAAAACAACAGGAAACCAAGCATTCTGTCCTTGTGGGGGTGCTCCTGCACGCCCCCCGACTGCGAGAAGGGTAAGGATGCAATGCTCCGAAGTGGACATTGTCAAAGTCATCCCCAGCTGGGAAAAACATAAGGGCAGCTCCTCCATTTTCCTCATTGCCTTGCACCCGCAAAGGTGGAAGGGCCCTATGTTGGGGTGACCCCCCACCCTCCATGCATTGCTTGGGGTGTGGGGGGTTTGCTAGAACAGGGCACCTCTTAGACGTGGGTGGCTTCGTTCTAACAGCTGCCGTACGTATTCCAGAACGCCAATTAAATGTGTGTCCCCTAAAGAGGGTACAGTTGCAACCAGTGGTGCCACGGCTGCTAGCACCCTATGTTTCTTCAAAGTGGTCGATCCGTTCATTTGGGCTTCCCTTTCTCAGATTTCCTGTCCAAAGCTTCCCGCAAATCAGCCAAGATTGCTCGCGCAAGGTGGCAACAACGAAGGGCAACTCATCACATGCTCCAAGCACACGGTAACCCACCTTTGGGCCAAAAGGCATAACCTCCAAACCCCTTGCCGTGAACATCTACATCACTACACCAACTAACATGCAACCCACCAGAGGGCCCCTTTTGGAGGAAAAAAACCTTCCAACATTCCTCATGGCATTCATTTCGGCACCGCTGCGGGACCTTGATGCAGCCCGGGGATCAGCAAGCTGGTTGTCTGAAACAGGAATGCCATCCCTTCCTGAAACGTGCAAACACCAACGGAAACTTGGGAAGGGAGAAAGGGGGCCTGCAAGAATCAGCCGTGCTCACCCAAAAGCGCGTACACACCTACCTAACATATATATATATATATGTGTGTATAACTATGGTAGCAGCCCCACCCCCACCCAAAATAAAAATAAAACTGACCTTCCTTTTCCACAAAACACTGGACAATTACAGGTTTGTCTGAAGTCGAATTTGGAGTGTGCGTACATCGCTCGATTCTTTTTACTCCAGTCGCTCTCTGAAGCTTTGCCAAGGCTCTGCTCTGCCACGATGACCTGCTGTTCACGCAGAAGGTCCTGCAGACCTCGGACATGGACCGTTCCATCACCCGTAGGGTTGGCTGCAACAAGCGCTGCTTGTTGCAGCCCCCTGGTAAAAATGAACCGAACCAAACAACCAAACAACCAAAGAACTGTATAATTAGAAGAAAAACAAAAACAATTGTTGTTCAACCCCTACCCACAATGAACAGAACCAAACAACCGTTCAAGAAACCACAAGGGGCGAAGAATGGTGAAGGAGGGAACCCTCGATGCCCGGCGCCAAAGAGAGTGAGCGACAATCAGTTGGCATTCCCAACCGGCAGCTGGCCCGCAATTGGAGATTTCAACCAAAAATGGGCAGTTGCGCAACTGATGCCCTACTTATCACTTTGAGTCGGTTGCCCTGGCATGCGAGAAGGTGGTCTTAAAACCCAGTCCAGCCGAAAAAATGGAACGCCACTCTATTTATCAACCATAGTTTGATTTGGGCTGGGGGAGCACGTTGGGGTATTGTTTTCTCCCTGGGTTGAACCTTACGTATGAATCAGAGGTTTTTGCGCCAAATGGGGGACACCCTATAGAATGGGCCCGGGATATGGAAAATGTACGGTTACCCCGACCCTCATCCAGGGTTATGATCCCTCAGGAAGGAAGCCTCGAAAGAAAACCCGCAAACCGAGGCCAACTGAGAGATCCCTGAAAGGTGACACCTTGCCCCGGGGAAGCAAAGCAAAACCCGAACTCATGAAGTTCCAAGCCTAGAGAGGAGGCGATAGTGGCCTTCATGAAGTGAGGGTTCCAGGGGTTCATGTGCATTCAACCAATCATAGCTGGCCATACGCCCAGGAAACTCAGAAACCCAGGCTCGGACAAGGTAAATCAGGAACCCTCTACCTGGACAATTGAAGAATAAATTGGATGTTCGTATTTCCCAAAGCCGCATTCGCCCCAGGAAATTGCCAAGGAAGCAAGAAAGGCTCTGACTGCCATTGGGCCTTTTTGAGATGCATGGGACAGCAAACAGGGTTGAGTGATTTCACCTTTCAAACATGTTTAAACCGAAGTTTAAACAACTTCCTTTCAGTTTTACCAAGGGAAGAGCTTGTTGTCAAATGACAGTTGCAACCAACTCCGGCACCCCATGTTGCGATTATCCCCCGCTAGTTCCACAGCAGAGTGCCTGGGGCACTGGCTCATCGCACCTACCGGAGAGCGGAACCCTGCCTTCCAAATCCGCTGTGAGCCAGAGAGCCTGGCGCGAGACCGGCGAATCAATCCGTTACAACGAAACTGGGCTGCCCGTTTTCGGATCCCCCGCAAAAAATGACAAACTTTTAGTGGGTTGAAGCACTAAAAAACTGAAAAGCCAAGGGAATGGCTGGGAGCCACCAAGCAAGTGAAGCAGTAATTGCGGTTTGTCTCAAGAAGGAAACCACAAACTGACACGATGCTCACTTTTTGCAAGACAATGATCTGCCGATTTCGTTCGCACTGTCAGAAGCATGGGGCCAAATGATTTGCGCCCCAGCTGTACAAATGTATGTATACCTGGAGTCTCCATGACCCTTTAAAAATAGTTCCATGACCCCATTATTTAGGGTAATGACCCCATTTGTAAAGGGTCATGGAGACTCTAGGTACATACCAGGAGAGCCAGGACGAGCCAGTGGTTGGAAGTTCAAAGGACAGCTGCCCATAGGAGAAAGCGCTGCAAGCTGCGCTCAGGCGCCCATTCTGTCATCTCGTCCTCCCGACCCCGCGGCCCATTTAAAAAATGAACATAGGGTAAACGCGAACTAGAAAACACGAGATCCTGGCTGTTCCAAATGGAAGCCGTAGCGCGACGCCAGTACGACAAAGACATCCACTGCCATCTGGCATAAGGATCAAGGATTGCTCTTGAACCGCTGAGATTGAGGGCCTGCTACAACCCCAGCCGAAAAGCAACAACCACACCAACAGTGAAGCTATGAGCTTGACAGCCCTCCACCCCAAAGGCATCCAAGGCATGGCCTTCCCGCGGAAGCCAAGTTGCGGCGCATTTTCGGACAGCTGCGAGGTCTCTGAGCCGAAAGTGACACGACCCCCTCACCTTCTCTCGGTTGCGAAATCTGCTCAGCTGAAAGTTTAACGTTTTAGTGGATTAATTCGGAAAACCCATGAGTTGGAAAAAAGTTAAAGTCCTAGCATCCCTTGGCAAAATGCGCCAAAGTTCCATGTGACCTCTATGAACCGATTCAATCTGAGCTTGCGACAATTGGGATGGCACTTTGGGATCTCCAAGGCGCGAAGCAAGAAATTGGTTCTTGATCATTCGCTTTTACCCCCACAGCTCGTTACAACTGCCCAGAGCCGTGGCTAAAAAAAAGGAGTTAAAATATGCACAGGTACAGCTTCCCAGTCTCGCAAGGAATTTAGAAAAGGCCTCCCCCCGAGTCTTCCCAAATTCACAGCACACTACCGAACAAATGTGAACTTCAATTCATTGGTTGCTTTCCGAAAAAGCGAACAAGCAGTACCTTCCTGAAGACTGCCGCTGCTCCTGGAACCTCCAAGAACAAAAAACGCCATGGTTTCTGTGAATGTCTGGATCGTGTGTGGGTCTCCTCCATGAAAAAGGCCCAAACAAGCCAGGGAATAGAAGCTATTACCGAGGACCATTAAGCATTGGACCGGCCAAACAACCAACCCTTTAGTAAGAACAGCAACACTTCTATTAGTCAGGGCAGCCTTGAACCCTGGAAACATGGGAAACGCCATCTTATGCCTTATGCCATGTCGGGAATGATTGGGAAGTAGAACGAAACAGCTGGAAACGGAAGAAAGCAAGCGTAGCATGGGCACTGCGTGCCATTCCGGCAAGAGTGCCCGCTCTGCGCTGGAGAAGGCCGCTTCACTTCAAACCCAGCTACCCTCAATCCAGCTGCAACCCGACAAGGCCCGAACCAATTTGTGAGGTTGATTCCATTGTGAGCCGGGAATCTTCTAGACAAACGCGTATTTTCGCGTATTAAGGGTGGAATTTCGTGAGCAACTGGATCAAGAATGGCAGCTGCCAGCCCCATCTCCAAATCCAATTCAAGGATTGGCCATCCACGGCCGGAGATTGGCGGGTGAGACGCTGCACGGTTGATTCCCTTAACATTGCAAGTAGGGAGCAAGGAAAACCCTGCAACTTAGCGCTGCTTGCGGGGTGTTCTTGCAATGCCCAGGGAAGCCACCCTACAAATTGACCGCTCTCTGCTTTCGCAAATTTCAGAGCACCCGCGGAAGCCATGTGTTGCACTTGACCCTTGGGTGAGCACTGGCAAGAGCATCCCGGTCAACCACACACCAACTTGTCTAAGAGTTGGCCTACACCCCGAACCGACAGCAGCCAAGGGAGAGCCGCGGGAATGCCAAAATCACCCCAACACGGGCACTAGTTGACCTTCTGGAGATCATTGTTCCTTCCCAGGCTTCCCTGTGCTCCTTTCAGTACGGGTTGCCTTGCTCTATTCAACTAGTATCGTTTTCAAAGTGACCGTGGGATGTCCAAAGTTGAGTGCGGAAAGCAGCAAAAAGGCGAAGGGGCCTTGCTTCCAATCACAGCCACCTGAGCGGTGGGCATGTGAGTGCCCACCTTTCGGCCAAAGGGCCGGGGCAGGAGGACTCCAAAAAGAGGGCTTGAACAAGAGGAATCTGGTCGCAACCAGGATCCACCTAAATGCTACCTCGTCACGTGAGAATCACTGCCCTGAAAAGGCTTTCCTTTCTTCGAAAGGTGCTTCGTCTGTGGGTAGTTCGACTTGAGAAAGGGAGTCACCCCACAGGATCATGAAGGAGAAGCTAACCTTTCTACCTTGAAAATTGGTTTGACATGGAAACCCACAGGGAACACCACGGCAAAAGTAAGGGGGATGGTGAAAGCGACATTGGGGGAGTGCGCCATCTGCTTTTGTCTTAACTGCAACATGTGAGTTCGCGTTGCACAACTATATCTGGGCAGGAACACCAAACAAGCATATAAGAGCACAAAGCACACACACACAACACAAGAACAAACCAACAGCAACCCCCCATTTGACGGATGTTTTGACCTCCGGGGTCATCGGAGTTCATGCGCGGTAAAAAAGGGCAGAAATTGGGCGCCGGGCTGGCCAATCGATCCGCTCACCGGCAAAGCTGCGCCGTGAAGTTGAAGACGTCCTGGAATTCTGCGCCTAGGTGGGTGTGTCGTTGTTTGAGGTGCTTTCTTCTTGGCGCCAACTTTGGGCGGGTTCGTCCAAGCTGCCAGGAGCAAACGTGACACACACCCTCTCGTGGCTGTCAATATGTATGTATATATATATATATATATCCCATTGAACCCTTGGGCTGCTTTCAGGGCCTCAGTTGATAGAATGGGGATGCAGGGGAATTGCATCCAAATCAAGACAAGCCATGAATGATTCGTGAGTCATGTTACTGCTAGTGCTGTTTTGCTCCTTCTATTGAAAGGCGGTTCGACAACCCTCAACTTCCTGTAGCTGCTGGCTTCCATGTGTCAGTGTTCTTTGCAGACCCCAGCAAAGATGAACAAGCGTCCGTGCATTCCCGTGGCATAGCCGGTCGAGCATCAAGCAGCGGTAGAGCAATCGATTTTCTCTGTTTTGGCCTTGAAACCCGCGGTGGCCAACTCGTGGCTCGTGTCTAAGCTCATGGACCGCATGGGGCTCCGTGGTGCACCTTCCGCTAGAGGGGGCCACCTACAAAGCCGTTTGAGCAATCCCGCTTTGTCCTTCTGCCCCAAGTTGATGAAGCAGGTTTGCCAAACACATGAACCTGGGTGAACTATATTCACTCTCTAATCCAAGGGACATGGCCTCATTTTCTGACTTTGTTCATCTGGAAGCAATCAAAATCCATGGGCCCAGGTTCATAGGAGCTCTTCCAGGGTGGGTTAAGCAAACCCAACATTAAAGGCTCGTATGTGAGGGGAAAGGCACCCACCTGAGCTGAGGGCTAGAGGTCCTGATGGGGTACCTGAAGGTGTCTTGGGATTTGTGGAGCTGGTTGAAACCAGCCTTCCCCACGCCTTCGCTAACCAACACTTTCAAATCCAGGTGAAACCATGGTATCCAAATCCAGGACGATGGGGGTCTTCTCCAAAAAAAGGAGAATGAAAGTCAAAATCAAGTTCCACCAGTCAACATATTCAAGTGACCTGTTGGGGATGTTCCAACCCCCCCATAGACGGCGTACATATCCTGTTCTGCCCTCAAGGTACTTTTTTTCTTTTAATGGGGGGTGTTGCAACCATCCATTCTTGCAAGTGCTTGGCCCCTGGCAGTATGGTATGACGTGCGCTTCCTGAGCGGAGCTGGGCCAAAGCATAAAGAGAACCCTGAAAACAAAGAGCTAACAACACAAGAGTGAGAAACTTGTTGGCGCGAAGCGTTGGAGTGGCTTCCATTGGATTGAATCGGTGGGATCCATCATTATATGCAAGCCAACAAACAAAAACTGCAATCACCGCTCTAGAGGGTTTCTACTAAGCCCTAGACCATTGAGAGCTGGAGTAAACCTTACCTTTGCATCATCTTGCTGGTGCTCAATAGGGAATGAATGACCCAGGAATTGGGAATCAACCTCGGGATTCCCTTAAACTTACCCCTTAAAACTCCAAGCCCTGGGGAAGTTAATCTTTTACAGACATATCATATAGCCCATGTTACCCAAAAAGTTGAAAAGTTGTGTTTTTTAAGAGGTAAGTAAAGGAAACCACAAGGCATGGTTTTTAGGGGTCCTTCCATTTCTCTCATTCCCTGCATCTCTCGCAACAAGTACTTGCTCAGCCGCATCCCCAACTAGCCTATCTGAGAATTAAAAACACAAAACTTCCAGCTGGGGAGTAACAAAAAGATACAGTGCAAGCACTGTAGAAGAAATCGTTGCACAAGAAATTGAGGGCTGAGATTCCAAAATCAGGCAGGTTGCAACTGCATTTGCTGCTAAGAAATTGAGCCCCCTGGATTTTTTGCCCAATTTCTTAGCCAACTTGTTGCCTGCGCGAGGAAGAAAACCACCTCCGCACTCCAAGAATTGAGCCAATGACTCCTGGTTTCTGAGGTGCGGGCGTGGCACCTCTACACCAGCTGGGTTTTGGATTTCTGAGTGGCCTTTTCGGACGATGAAGCATTTCGGGCGATGAAGCGCTCCTTTGCTAAGAAATCCAGGGCTAAGAAATCCAGGGGCTGGATTTCTTAGCGGCCTTTTCGGGCGATGAAGGGCTCCTTGGCAAGACATCCAGGGGCTGGATTTCTTAGCCTCCTTTTCGGGCGATGAAGGGCTCCTTTGCTAAGAAATCCCTCTTCAAAAAGATTGGCTAAGAAATCCAGCCCCCCTGGCTCCAGAGCGGTAGACACCAGTTCTGTTAAAGACGAAATGGACGCTAAGAAATTCCGCGCCCCTGGGCCTCGAAAACCAATTCCTTATACAGCGCTCGCACTGTAGCCCAAGCCTTAAACCCAACAAGTTGTCCCTCTGATCCTTTGCAGGTTCAATGAACAAATGTGCAGAGTTCCAGGCAAGCGGAAGTCTTGGTTGACGTTGGAAGGGAAGCAACAATTTAAATGTTAGCAGTTGAGTGGGGATTTCCCACGAAACCACAATAAGCAAAAATGCAAAATGTTTCCCAACAGCAACCATGAAGTAATCTAGAGAAACGTGTTTGAGAATCATGCTCTCAAGCGTCCATTGCAATGGATCTGCACAGGCCACTATGCCCTACGGCCTTTATCGGGCCCATTGTTTTAGAACAGCTTCTGGAAATTCATCAGGCAAAAATTAGATTCGGAAACCCCTGTAAGCTGGTTTCGATAACAGAAGTACAACCCTTGCAAAGTCGCAAATACTGGGCTTGCTCCAAAGATCGCCTGGAGGCCGATGCGAGTTTTCTGCTCTCGCGTTTTGATCATCTGTAAGACAGCCTAGCAACCCTGCCGGATCCTGCCGGTCATATGCCCCCGGTCTGACTGGGTGGGTAGAAACCCAGGCTCTCATCAATACCCCGGCAAAAGGCCAAGCCATAAAGAATATGCTCCGTGGTCGCCCATCATTTCTCTGTCAACGAGGGGAGGTATTATGGAAAATCTGCCATTCTGCAATACTAATACCGGTCATCGCCATGAGTACTTCATCACATATCGCTTTAAAGGGAGCTCTGTTGGCGTCACAAAAAAATGACCCGAACGCCCTGTTTGCGTGCTCTTCGGGCTCGGTATGGGGTTTAAAGGGAAACCACCAAGCCAAACCAATTTTTGTTTGCCTTTTTGCTGTTTGGTTGGAAGGGAAGCCGAAAGGAAGCCATACATTTATTTATTGTTTTGGGGGGCCCTACGAAAGACACACCCATAAGAAGTTTGGGAGACTCCAGGAAGGAGTATGCCCTCAGCCCAGTTTCCCCTATTTTGTTTGCCGTTGACCCCTCTGCAAAAGACTTGTTCTTTTTGTAGGTCCGATAGGGGAAATCCACTTCCCAACAAGTTAAAGTCCGAAGATCCGTGATCAAATAGCCATACATCATGGGGTTTTACACTACCCCCCCCCCAACACTCCCCCCCCCCACTGGGACAAGAAAATTGCACATGCCCAGTGTCGAAATAGCCCACGAATAAGGCTTATTTAGGCCTTATTTCCAATACATACAAAACAAGGCTTAATCAAGCCTTATTTTCGGGGGCCCAAGTGGTGAAAAAACAAATAGACCCTAAATAAGGGTTGTTTGGCAACAGCTGTGTTGCACAGTTTTTTGAGCAAGCCGACCTGATGAAGTCTATTTTTCTGAACCTAGCGCAGCTGATTAGTGCCATGTCTGTGGTGGCCAGTGATGTCAGAACACAGTTTCTTCGAACCTCACAGGCTGTGATTGCCATTTTCTTGGCTTCTGATGGCTGCCAGGCAAGGTGGCAGGCTACAAAGGTTGCTCCATGGCGTGGAGCAAACCACCCGGAAGCTGCCAAGTGGACGCGGAGTTGAAAAATAAGGTCAAAATAAGCTTTAAATAAGATCTAAAGAAGGATTTGGCAGACACGGAGTTGAAAAATAAGGTCAAAATAAGCTCCAAATAAGCACTAAATAAGGATTTGGCAGACGCGGAGTTGAAAAATAAGGCAAACATAAGCTCTAAATAAGCTCTAAATAAGGATTTGGCAAACGCGGAGTTGAAAAATAAGGTCAAAATAAGCTCCAAATAAGCTCTAAATAAGGATTTGGCAGACTCGGAGTTGAAAATAAGGTCAAAATAAGCTCTAAATAAGGATTTGGCAGACGCGGAGTTCAAAATAAGGTCAAAATAAGCTCTAAATAAGCTCTAAATAAGGATTTGGCAGACGCGGAGTTGAAAAATAAGGTCAAAATAAGCTCCAAATAAGCTCTAAATAAGGATTTGGCAGACTCGGAGTTGAAAATAAGGTCAAAATAAGCTCTAAATAAGGATTTGGCAGACGCGGAGTTGAAAAATAAGGCAAAAATAAGCTCTAAATAAGCTCTAAATAAGGATTTGGCAGACGCGGAGTTGAAAAATAAGGTCAAAATAAGCTCCAAATAAGCACTAAATAAGGATTTGGCAGACTCGGAGTTGAAAATAAGGTCAAAATAAGCTCTAAATAAGGATTTGGCAGACGCGGAGTTGAAAAATAAGGTCAAGATAAGCTCTAAATCTCTAAATAAGGATTTGGCTGTCCCGTGAGCAAAAAACCAACCCCGGAAGCCACCAAATGGACTGGTCGAAATCGGATCGGTGCGTCGCAAACTATTCAGTTTGTCGGAGCTCTAAGATTATCAGTGAGGCGGACCCCAAACCTCAAATAAGCCTTGTTTCTCACAGCTTGCCTGCAAGACTGGATTGGTCCAAAATGCGAATCTCACAGCCTATTTCAGTGGGGGGGGAGTGTTGGGGGGGGTAGTGTAAAACCCAATGAATACAAACAGGGGCAGCAATTTCGGAAGACTTTCATTGGAGTCTACTTCAACGGCCGTCCAGAAGTCTGGCAGTCCAAATAGCTGCAAAGCTTTGACACATTTTAGGAGACCCCCCCCCCAAAAAAAAAAAACATGTGGTGTTCCCTGGTCTTCCCTGTGGAAACCAACAAAAACGGGGGGTAGTACCAACCCTAAAAACAAGATGAGCCGCCCATGTTGACACGCGCAAACGGCGTGCCAATGGGATCGAGGTGCCGTGGAGCTTCTGGAGGTCAACGAGGATCTCGGCTTCGGCGAAGGCGATGCCTGACACGAGGGTCTTTAGGGGCTCAAGTGAAAGGACTTGAAAATTATGGTCCAGAAAATGTTGGGCCCGATTTCTACCAAAAGTCGGGCGTGTGTCGACAAACATCACGTGATTTCTACAAACATCGGGTGATGTCTGTAAACATCGGACGATTCCTATAAGTCTAACAGCTAAATAACATGAATAATTTCTCCGAGTAGAGGGCAAAGATTCTGGTGACCTCGCTTTATCCCCAGGTGAGCTCGCCGTAACATCGGCAGGCACTTTCGACTAATGCCCGAGGAAAATCAAGAATTATGAGGGCCAGTCAGAACTGCTCCACAAACCCCAGAGCAAAGAATTGTTGGTCCTTCATGACAGAAAAGCAACCACGCAAAACTAAACACATTTGTTCCACTCCTGTGCTTTGGTCATCTTGGAGGCCCAAAGCAACCCCAATTGAAAGAAGAAAGGGAAGCTGCTTACGATGCGGAGGATTAGTTCACCAAAGACGCCGTAGGTCTAATGGAAATACCAGGGGTCCAGTTTCTGACTTGCATAAATGGTTGCATCCCAGAATGCCAAAAATCAGGGAGGGGTGACCGAATTTACCAGGAAGTTGTGAAGGGACTATTAGATGTTCCTTTCGAATGAACACTTCATGGCCCAAAGTACAGTAGGCCTTCGGGCGGGGCTCGCCGAGCTCCTGACATCGAAAACCACGCCGGGTGATCCAACATGTGTCATGGATCCCGACTTTGCCTTTGAATCAATCTGCTGGTGGCTTTTAAGGGAAGTTCGCGTTTGGAAATCCACAAGAAAAGGACACCCTGAGGAATCTTTGCCTGTACCCAAATGCTTCGAGGCTATGTCATGTGTTAGAGTCTGGGCATACTCTGGCGACCTCTGTTTGTTCGTCAGGGAAACTGACGGCTCACCCTGGGCTACTTACAGAAAGCGGCAATCTTAAAGCCCCGGTTTTTCACAAAGCGTTCCCCTCCGTACAACCACAGTCTCTGCTCCAACCTGGAAATCAAACGATTTGGGATGCGAACAGGACATGAACACATGCCATGTTTAGACTTAGGTCCAGTTCTAGAATGTATATTCTATGTTTTGTATCTCTTTGAGCCACTGGTAAGATGTAAAATGTATTCTAAGTCTACCCCAGATGCAACACCAAAAGCTTCCAACGCCCTCCGGCTCCGGATCCCCCGATCCGTCCGCCTTGGCGGCGGCTCCTCCCGGCCTCCACTGGGGCTGCTTGGGCCTCGGCGAAGCGAGATGCGGCCGAGGCCCAGGGGCCGAGGAGCTCCACTGGTGTTCCAAGGTCCCATGTTTGTCCGGGGATTTGAGGTCTCGAAATTCCCTCAGGGGTGTCCAGCTGGGGAAGGGAGTTTTCGTGGGGCTCCCTCAAGCCAAGAATGTTGACAATGATGTTGGCCACGGTTGGGCATGTCTTCACATTTGCCAAACATCGTGTCGATAGAAATTCGGTCGCTGGCTTCTATGAAAGCGGGGTGTACATGGTGAAAGCCGGGTACAAAGGGGATTTAGCGGACATCTATGGCTGGGTCTTGGCCTCCTGGCAACAAGTTACATTTGTTACTGGTTGCTGGCTTATGAAGATTACTTTGTTGTCCTTGCTTTTGGAAAGCTTGCACAGCCTTCAAAGGCCGAACAAAAGCGCAATCAAGTATAAGCTATTGAGCCCAGAAAGGCCCGGACACGTCGCACCATGGTCCAAAACTACCTCAGCTTGTGGACTAAGCGAAAATAAGACTCTGGTCCATATTTTGTCAACCTTACATGTACACCAAACTTCAACAAAAGCCCCAGTAAGCCAACAAGTTCCACATCGCAGCGCCCCGGAAAAAGAAAAGAAAGGCGACAGCCTCTCTCCGAGTGCCTGACATTGAAGCCTGGCCCGGGTTCACGCAATCTTCCCCCTTTCCGCACTTACCCCATTGGGTGCACACACCATTTGGACCTTTGGATTATGGTCATTGTTCCCTTTGAAAATTCTCATGGTCATGCTTTTACCTTTTCTGGCCCACAGGGTCCGAGTATTGATGCACTTCAGCCAAGGAGTCGATATCCTAATGCAAATCTAATCGGAAAACCACGAAATGGGATTCGGGGTCCAGCTGGTTTCCCTGCCGCATCCAGAAAAGGGGACCCTCGACACATTCATGTTGGCGCTCCGAGGCTTCCTGTGGCTTCAGGAAAAGGCGAATCAGTTTCTGACATATCTTGGGGATTTGGAAGGGGGCCCGAAAAAAGACATGTCGCACCCCGCATTCTCCAAAGTCACTTGACAACTACCACCCCCCGCCCCCGTTCCCCACAAGGGTAGTGGTTTCGGGGTCGTGGTTGGCCAACTCTGACTTTGACAAGACTAAAAGTTGGCCAGTAGCATCCCCCCTTCGAAGTACCGAAGTTATGAGCCCTTTTACCACGGACACCATGTAACATCTGAAGGGTCCAGGCCTTCTCTAAGAAGCCCGACTTCGAGCGCCCTATTTGCCGTAAGTTTGGTGAATTACCCTCTCATCAACTTGCAGGGAACCTACCAAACTGGCCGTTTTGGTTTTAAGGAACATATCGAACCCAGGACCTGGCGCCAGGCTCCTTGGCTGGATGGGTGGGTAGCTAAAGCATCGCCTTATAGTCCTCAAAATGTGCTGAAGTGACCCTGTCACCCTCCCACCTGCCAAATCGCACGCGCGACCCGCGCAGTTCCACGCCCCGCTGGGCGTAAAGGACCCGCCTCTTCGCTGCTTTTCTTCACCACCTGGCTCTGCACCTCGCTGCAAATCACTAAGAAAATTCCGCCTTTCCTTTCACCAGGTGCCTGGGACCGATGTGTTCCCAAGAAAGCCCCAAAATCTGAGCAACGAAGTCGGGGGCAAAATCATGACATTCACTCACCCGACGCCCTCCACAGACCCCTTTATTTCTAAAGTGCCAAGTCGGTCCTCTTAAAGCAAGCTCACTTTGAACTTGCAACCAACATGTCAAAAAAGTCAAGCACAAAGATGTGGGAACTCGGCAACCAAACGAGTTCCAGACATGCGGCGGCCAATTTGCTAGACGCCAAACCCCGGCCAACACCGAGCCAGCAAGCTGGCAGGTTTGAAAGATTGCCCTTTCTGTGATATCACCCTCGTCCCTCCCACAAAAATCAGAACACGACAACAACAACTGCTAATACTTTCCACAATTCTGTAGCTGGCAGTGTAGCTGCGGCAAAACAGTTGGGGGTAGCCGGGGTTGGCTGGAGTGAGCGGCTATTGATGGACGACGGAAAGCTAGCTTCCTTGTTCAAAGGGCGGCAAAGCGGTGAGCGCGAGACTGGAAAAGCGGCCCCCCTTCTCCCCAAAGAAGACCCAACAATTTCCCACCCTTACCTCACCCTCCCCTGTTTAAAGTTTAAGGCCTTGCTTTGGGGGTGGGGCATTGTGGGGAGCCCTCTCCCTCCAAAACCCCACCTGCAACCTGTCGGGGACACCTTGTTTTCAAAGGCCATCTCATGTGTCTGGTGTTAGGACTGTTAGGACCCTTTTCCAAGACCATCGCATTCTGGCCTTGTTGTCTGACGACCCACTTAGACCCCTGGCGCGGGCCAGACCGGCGCTGGCGGATCTCGGCGACCTCGGCGTCCTGGAAGGAAGTGACTCACTGAAACGCGGCATTCTCCCACCAATTCACTTGGAGGCTCCTGGAAGATCGGCTTCCTTTTAAAGGGACCCCTTGTCAGGTCCCATGGAGAAAAACTGTTTAGCTGGGGAAAAGCAAAGGGAACACAGAAGTTGAAAAAGGACCAAGTCCCAACTCATGAAGCAGTGACAAAACCGTTTGCCTGCCTTGACTGTGGAAATTGCCAACTGTTCGGTGAGTTAGCCAACTCCGGCAGGAACACTGGGCTTTCTCACAGGGCCTCAAAGCCCGGACAAACACCGGCTCCACAACAATTCTGCACCTGGTGGGATCCCCCATGATTTACTGCCAGGGCCCCCCGTCACCCCGTCAGTGTCACTGATTCGCCTTTATGTGCATTGTGTCGTGGGATTTTGGGGAGCTATCTTTTCAGATGTTTCTCTGGCTTTTGTTTCGCTGTGCCATTCCAACCAGCCAACCAGTTCCCTGCCGGTCGACCTTCGGTAGGAAAGCAACAAGTGTCAGTCCCTCATGGTCGATGCGTCTGAATCTGATGGAACGAAAGGCGACCCCACTTCGGCACCACGGCATTCACGTACCATTGTAGCCACTCCTCCTAAAGTCGAGCACGACTCTTTCCCCGTGAAGCGCGAAATCCCTACGACTCAGCTTGTCGTGAAGATCCCCTCTGTGACCAACAAGTTGGAACCCTTTCGGTGGGCAGAACCGAAGCGAAGTCCCGTGGTGCAGGTCGCTGAGAAGACCTCGCTCAGGAACCCTGTCGGACGCATCGTCCTCGTGCTCTTATCCATTGGCGCCAGCACTGGGATCGAAGCCTGCGCTTCGCGGTTGGCTCAGGCAAACAACAGAAGGCCTCGCCCCCGCAACCCAGGCTTGAGGCTCCTAGAAGATTCTTAGACAAAGTTCTTCGAAGGGTTCTAAAAATCAGTGCAATGGGTGGGGGGAGCCCTAATGATTAGTCATGCAGCTGTCACCTACTACACCCAATCGAAGTAGCCAAAGTCGGGTCAAAGGAGTCGTGTGGAAAAAAACGACGCGGTGAAAGCAACCCAAGCCACTTTGTCTGTTCCTTTGGCATGGTCGGTGTCCATCTCTATCTCCACAGTCTGCACTTCACAAGGATCGTCATGATCGACCTGCTACCAGCTACCATTATTCGCCAGATTCACGGCCTCTCGCCTAAAAGACACTAACAGATTCAGGCTCAAAACGAGAGAAGGCGATTTGTTAATAATATTGTTCAAAAAAATGCAACAGGGACGCCAAGAACATCAATCAGAGAACGAGAGCTCCCAACCTCCAGCCCACCATTTAAGCAGCACCGTATTCTTAGTGGATGTTGCACATCGGGTGAAGCCTCTCCTTTTGGACATGCAAAGCTTCAGCCGAGTCACTGGGCCTTTGACAGGCCTGTGAGCAGTAGGGGAAGACCAGGACTATGGGCCCATGGGTGTCTGAAATCTGTGGACCCCGGGAAGGCTGCGATCTCTTTTGGCTTCGTCGGAGACGCTAACCTTCAAGCGGCAGGAAAGCCAAGCGCGCATGCAAACACACCCACACACACACACACATATACACATACGTGGTTGCGTATGTTCAGGCTGTGACCCACTACAACCTTTTGGAGGAGGGGGAGAGGGGGGAGTGGGTTTCAAAGGAGCCGGGGGGGGGGGGGAACCCCGTTGGAACAGAATGATCCAGAATGTTTCCAAGCCACCTAGCACTGGTGCAAAATGCTGCCGACCCCACACTCTGACATGTCAATGTTCAATCACGCTGAACTCACGTGCTTCCAATCCTTTAGCATGTGCAGCCCCAAAAGGGGAGGGACACATGACATCCCTTTTTACAAACTCCTTACATGTCCCCTTGAAACACGAGGCTCAACAGAAACGCGTCGTAAAACAGAACATAAGGACCCCAGCAAAACGGACGCATGGATTGAATCGCGCGCCCTTCGGGCAAAGTCGAGCTCATCCAGGTTGGGCCGGAGCCTAAGCCAACGCCATGCGCCGGAAGGAGGCTTCCCTGCACTTCCCCGTGGTTCATCACCCGAAAAGCTGACCTTGGGGCCCAAAATGGGATGTCGAAGAACATATAAGTAGACACGTGTCTTGGTCTCGCTTTCACTGGGTTGTTTGTTGATTTTCCATAAGCTCGTTTGGGCAGCCCCCCCCTTGCAAATTAACATGGCAGGGAAAGAGGAGGTCCCCCAAACTAGATTCCGCTGCGAAACTCTCTTTTCCTTTGATTTTTATGTGGTTCCATGTCTGAGACCTTCAGTTCTGGCGCGAACATCGCCCTTGCCCTGCATGTGTTTTGAACACGGGGACCTGCCTCCAAAACAGAAGCAGCCATAATGCAAACCGATTTTTGTGTTTATATAAAGCACATCTTCATCGAGAGCTGAGGCTCAGGCAAGGGTGCGGAGGGTGAGTCTGGCACAGTTGTGGAAGGTGTTGCCTCGGAAGCGCGCAATTGGCTGCCTTTAGCGTCGCTTTCATTTGCAGTGCCATGAGTAACCCACAATATCACCTTGGTGCTTCGTGGGTCCCTCAAAGTGGAATATAATGCATAAATGTGTATATGTATAGTGATTATGTCTATGCATCTTTGTACACGCATATATATTTTTAACCCTCTCAACTTGGACTACCTAACAGTGTAAGAGTATGGATGGGACCACCGAGTGACCATCCAACGCGCCTGGGAACCACCCAAAACCACCCAGTACTCCTCTCTGTTTCTCATACTATGGCCCTTGAGGCAGAGTGGGGTGCAGTTTTCCGGGCAAAATGGGGCCACAAATGCTGGTCATCGTTCTTCTTTCGGCCGCTCGCAGCAATCCTGTCTTGTCATGGTGCCCCCTTTGGTATTCTTGAAAAACTGAAAGACAATCTGACAGCCCTCACCTAAAAAGTATCTGTCTGATGGTTCTCACATGGAATCCTAGAAAAAAGGGCACCACTGGAGCCTCCAATGACGGACGAAGCCCTATTGGCTGAACCGCAAATCCCAAGTGGTGCGGATTTTGTACTCGACAGCATGCCTTGAGACCCATGTTTTCCCACTCTATGGTCAGTTTCTTGGCCATCTAGGTTCCAAAGGGGCAACCCTGCGGGATTTGTGCATGAGTATGACTGTCGCAACACCGCCCAAAACTCCAGCCGCGTTCTGTCGTGCCAAAGCGGCGCTGCCGGCATGGCGCGGCGAGACCGGCCTCCATCGCAGGCGAAGCATGCCCAGCACAAAGTGGCTGAAGGAACGGAAGAGGGCCCCTATGTGTGGAAACGGAACAAGCGAAGAAAGATTTCTACGGAAACGTGGGTGTGTCGTTTCGTTTAGGGAACATCTTTGAGAGCTGTTGAACCAGGAAACCAAAGGGACACTTGAATCCACCGGCTTTGGGAAGAAAAACACAACCAAATGGCCTCTCCTTGGCCAACTCGCTCTGCGCACCCAAGGGATTGCAAAGCCAGTACCCTCATTCATGTGTTATCAAACGCAGGCTGCCAAGTGTAGCGAGGCAGTCGTCAAGCAGCACCTGCTCCTTGGAATCGCCTACCGTGCTCCGCTGGCTAACTCTGCTTTTCTCAAAGCACACGGGTTATGCAGAATTCGCGAGCTTTCCGAAGTCCAGATTTGCCAAGCTGCCATATCTTCGCCATTCAAAGTTGTCACTAGACCCTGGAACTATAACCAGGATAAGCCAAAAATCAGACGAAGGTGTGGCAGAGGTAAGTCTTTTCATCCACTGCCGGCAGCCGATCTCATTTGTAGTTAGCGAGAAGTCTTGCTGAAATATTATGCAAAGTATTTCCACAATGAATCCCTGTTGGCATATGAAATTTCAACACATGCGAGCGTTGCCGCCAAACAGCGGCTTTCAAATCAGCCTGCCCGTCCAAACACAGAGACAAGTGGGCAGTCAAACGGGAGATAAATGGAACAAGGGAGACAAACCCAAACCCCCCTATGCAACCGCCACTGAAGCAAAACAGCAAGCAAAAGCCCCAATGTAATTGTTTAAAGCTTAGTTGTAAAGTCAGACGCAACATCTACCTCAGCTCGTGCCCCCAACCAGTAATGCATATTTGATTATTGTTAATACGTGGCGAACCTCTATGTTTAACCAAAGTGAGAAGAAAGATCTCCAAGAATTAACTCAGATAGCCCATCTCCCTGCAAGGCAGCCTTACTGACACCGCACAACCCGCCTTCGCGCCGTCTTGCCAGGACGAGGTGTTCGTGGCTTGGAAAACCTGGGCCGCAATCATGTGTCGCTTGAAGTACACCAGAGCGAAAGTAGATGGACCTTTCTGTAGGCAAGTAGATGTTGGTGACTAAACCAACGTATGGACCAATTTCTATTTTATGTGGGAACCGAACGTTACATGGGAGAACTGTGCCGTCTACTTTCACCCAACTGTGCCCGAGGTTCAGTCCTGGATGAATCAAACCTGAATGCGGGTTAGTTGGCCCCAAAGAGTGAAGGGCCCCTCTTTGACGAGACTCAAAGACCGCAAATAATGGATCCCCAAGTAAGTGACCTTACTGCTGGGTGAGCTCGTTATAATTTGCGCAGACTGCGTGCTGACTCTCTCTCTCTCTCTACGTGTCTCTCTCTCTCTCTCTCTCTCTGTCTCTCTCTCCCTCTTACCGTAAAATAACCACTCACAACAAACGGTTGCCGTTCAAAGCACCAACAAACCTGCTTCCCACTTGTTTGGGCAAGTTTGCATCGGTCGCTGTCCACAAAGAGCAGTGACGGTGATGCCTCGTCTGGGGCCTGACCCTCGGAACAGTCCGCATCTTGTTCAGCACGCCGCTGTTGCCGGCACTCACCGCGTCCAGCCATTTCTTGAGCTCAGGCGCTTGGTCGTACCCTCGCTCCCTCCTCGCTGTTGTTTATGAACAGTTCGCGGTTCCGGCCACTGGAGCCGGGCACCGCACCAGTCGCGTGTCCACTGTTCAGCATATCTCGGCTGCACATGTAGACGTGTCCCAGAACCCAACTGAAGGCGATCGACACAGGTCGTGTGCACCCTTGCCCCCGGGGAAGAAAATGCATTCTGAGATTCTGAGAGCGTGAGGTTTGAGGGCGAAAGCATTTCGAACAAAACCGCTTGGGCGGGAGGGGGTTCGAACGAATTGACCTGTGAACATGATCTGTGAAAAATGAATCCCTGGTAAGGCAACTTCACCAAGGGGTGAGCTTGATTTACCTCCAAGCAAGCTCGTTGAAATTTCGACCTACGATTAACAAACCTCCCCCGAATGAAGCTATGTTGTGGATCAGCACTGACTAACCCCCCGAAATCAAGTTATGTGTTTCTCGGCGGGGAATTCAAACACACCCGCAAAAAGAAAAACAAAACAAAAAAAACAACACATACACACCCACCCAGCCACCCAGCCAGGCAGCCAGCCAGCCAGCCAGCCAGCCAGCCAGCCACCCACGCACGCCCGCACCCACACACACACACACACCCGCCAGCCTCATCAATGTTGTAAAAAACACAATCGTTGAAAGGTTTCCCCTAAAGTGTGCTTCCTATGATATCAGTCATGTAGCTTTGGTAATCCCCAAAGAATATCAGCTCCCAAAAAGTATGTTCTTTACATACTCTTGTTGAACAAGTGGCCCCTAATCAGCCCTACAATCCGGGGGGAGTACTTGCCGGTTGAACAATATATTTTTTCACGGCCCCCCTAAATAAAGATTCCTGGTCCCCGCCCAAAAAATGCCACCAGCTATAGTACATCAATTGGAAACTCAAATCCCTCAAATCAAAAATCAAAAGGACGCTCCAGCAAGAGCAATACTAAATCAACTGGAAACTCAGATCCCTCAAGTCAAATCTCAAAAGGAGGCCCCAACTGGAAACTCAAATCCCTCAAGTCAAATCTCAAAAGGAAGCTCCAGCAATATTAAATCAATTGAAAACTCAATTGCGCCAATACTTAACAACATGGAAACCAAAATCAAATCTCAAAAGGAGGCTCCAGCTATACAAAATCAGTTGAAACATGACAAATCTGTGAGCAATACTTAGCTATTCATAGTCAAGATGGGAGAACTGTTTGGGGGAGGGAGTTGTGTTGGGGGGGGGGTAGTTCTTAATCAGAGGTAGACTTTAAGTTGCCCAAACCTATACATGGGACCTCGAGTTCATGTTGGCGGCTGACTGGGGTGCCCCACAGGTCACCGTCGCTGGCTC
>CAUJNA010003265.1:112500-162500 GCA_963377175.1 Effrenium voratum
GGGTCAAACCCAATGGTACCATTTTGGTAGGTGCACCACCCATTTTAGAACCTATTTTAGTGGGGATTGGGATGTTCACTGGGGGTACGGGGTTTTGACCCATGGCCATTTCCAGCAGGCCGTATGCAACGCACCCAGAAGTCTTCAGACCTGATGGCAGCTTGGCAGCTTTGCCGGGAGGGCTGACGGCCGGGAACCGTGAAACCATCCTGAGCTCAATGGACCCCCTGGCTGATCAACTAGCGAGCCTCCCATAGAACGCACGAAAGGGCTTCTTGATGGGGGGGGGTCAGATGCAGGGGGCATGATTATCCTCATCTCATCCCCAGTGACAACCACTCCCCAAAGGGGAAAGGGGCATGCGCTTTCTTTTAAACCAGTCCTTTTGAAGGCTTACTCTGCAGCAAGCCGTCTGAGTTTGCAGAAGGGGGGATTTCGATAGTTTGGGAAAAGCAGACCTGAAGAGAACCAGCCAGACGGGTACCTAGTTTTTTGCCCGAGGTCAAATACAGGTCACTATCCTGAAAAATCACCAGCTTCAAGCCCTCAAGGAATATGTAATATGTACATATATATATATAATGTGTGACCAAGCTTGGAGTACTAAGGGGCACACCCTCACCATCTCAGCTGTCGCCCGCAAACATAAAACCATAGTTGTGGTATTCTTCTTTCTTAGGGAGCATCTCACACCCGAACACACCCGTCTACCATATTTGAGCCTGCTCCAAGTCTCCAATTCAGCCAGCCCTTAAAACCACACAAAAAAAAAAAAAACACGGAGCTTCAACAGGTAATCCCGTGGAATCTCCTTTCGGAGGACGCCTCAACATGTTCATTGGGGGACTGCAATCCCGTGGTCGGAACCCACGGGCCCCCCTTCGGGCGGCTCCTTGTACTCCGGGCTCAAGGCGCCGATGAGCCCCAGGCGCCCGAAGAAGATGTCCCAGCGCTCCTGGGGAATTTTGATCCATTTTCCTCCAGTTCGTGTTTCTAGTCGACTACACTCACTTCCGAACGAGTCCATGGCCCTCGCAATCGGGTTCCTTTACATCATGCCTGGAGCATACCCCCAAGTTGGCCAAAGGGTGATGCATGGAGCCAGACCTGGGAATATAGGGAGGCCCCCTCAGATACTTGAAGTCATGAGGGCCCACCGGCATTCTACATGAGTTTCGTTTTGCCCGCCAAGGCAAACCATGGGATTGAACAAAACAATCAACACATTCATGAGTCGTTGGTCTCAAAGGAGTGCAGGGACAAGGGGATCAACCCTGAACGAGCCCTCATTGAGGACTTTTCCTTGTCCAAGAAAAACAACTAACAGCCCCAGTTAGGGGCCCCTTCAACGTCCATAAGGAGCTGCGACACGGAGAGCCCTTCACAACGAACCCAGGCCTCAATGCGTTCGAGCTGGTCAAGGAAGGCGATCTTCCCCAAAGGGTCGAAGCTGCCATAGGACTCGCCCATCTTGATGAGCTGCCGGTGGTCTCTCCTCAGGAGCCTGGGCTTCGCGGCTACCCTGATGAAGGTTTGGTGAGTCGAAAAAGACCAGGTCTGGCGCAACTTTCTGGGTATGGGACCTTCATAGACTTTCTCGGTATGCCTCCCAAAAAGGGAAACCCGGCAAATTGGGTCCCTGACGCTGTCTTTGGCTTCGGAGCCAAGCTAGCAGTTTGTCAAGCATTGCCTCAAGTCTGATCGCTGAGCTGTTCCCATGTTCCATCCGAATGGATTGGGTTCTTTCTTGCGCGCCCGCATTCAACAGGGTGATTTGGCCAGGGGGGAAGCTTCCATCGCGTTTTGACTTCATGGACCTGAAACGGACCCCTTGGAAGACAACCTTTCCTCTAGGGAATCTCTCTCAGGTTTCTGGAGGGGATAAGCCGGTTTAGCGTAGCAAGGACAACTTGTCGGACCCAATGCTTCAAGGACAAGAAGCTCGTACTCCTCCTTGACCATGTCACTCTTGAAGGCCGAGCTATCCTTGCGTGCGGAGTCTGCAAGAGTTCTTGGCCCAATTCTGGGCTGCACCAAAACAAGGTGTTCAATTTTGCATTGTATTTTGGCTACCCTAGATTATGTCTTTTTGGAGGAGGCACCAGCAATGTGCGCTTTCCAAAACTTGTGAACCAAACCATGGATGGCTTCCTGTTGTTTTCCCTTTCAACACTCCCTATGTTTTGGAAATGCCCAAGCCGACTTACCATCGTGGCTGCCGTATGTTTAGCAAAAGCCGGCAAGACACGCCCCAAAAGTCCAAACACCAATCCTCGAAGCAGAAACCCTCCAAAACCCATGCCGTCAAAGCATGAAGCCTCCAAACACATGCCTTTGAGAAAGAAACACTAAAGTAAACGCTTTGAATGGCGAAGCGCTTCTGTCTTACAGTAGGCCTTGAAAGGGGAAACCCTCCAAGAAATGGCAAGTAACGGGGAATGCATCAAACACTACCTTTCAAGGTGGGTCAAATTCAACATGTTGCCAGCCATAGGATTGTTCAATTCTATTCGGAATGGGAATCTATGGATAGCAGCATCGCTGGAGGGAAACTATGCTCTCCAGAAAAAGAATAACAACAAAACAAAGCACTGCAGCAACATGATGGCATGGTCTGGTCAGGGGGGTCTTTTTGCCACCTTTTGTGAAAATTGGCGACTCCCTCAAGGAATCCTTCACTACAAGGGGGTGGATCATTTGTTCCACAGGTGGCAAAAAGACCCCCCTGGTTCTGATGACCCATCGCTTTCCAAAAGCGCTGAACTTTCATGTGTCCGGCCATGTTCTGAGAGGGATTCCTAGGTTCACAGCTGTATACTGCTACAATGGAAGGACCTACAGCTGCTACGCAATGGTTCGCCCATTCTCACTTGTCCAAAGGACTGTGAAAAAGCAAGGGTAGACTTCTGGAACAACCGTATGAGTCAAATTGGAAGAAGTGTTTCGCTTTGCCACAGGGCAAAGGTTGGGCAGGATAGCTAAGTCCGGCATTGTATAGAACAAGCCACTCAACAAAAGTAAGCACTTCGTACCTCCCTGCAGGTTTCTCGGAATCACAAACTAAACGCAGCATTTTACATGAATGAATCGCCTTTTGGGGTCCCTTTGCCTTCCATGTGCTTCTGCACGGGGGTACTTGGCCTGGGTTAATACAGTCCAAACCTACATCGGCCATGTACGCCTCCCTGCGGCTTCGCGCTCCGCGTTCCGGGCGTCAAATGGCTCGGCTTCGATCACCGGGGGCGCGCCCGTGGCCGAGGGCATGTTCTCAGGAACCGCCAAGTTCAGGTCCGGCGGGGGCATCGGGGGGTTTAAGCCCCGCGCCACTGCGCGCATGCAGTCCACCTGGCCATGGGATGTGCCAATGGCGCTTTTTTTCTTCTTTTTATTTTTATTTTCGGGCCGACGTCGCGCCAAAAGACTGGGGTGGTCACCTTTGAACACCTTGGCCGGACGTGTGGGGGGGGAGAACATTTCCTGGTGTGCAAGCAAAGGACGGTGACCACCTAAGAACCTTGACTGAAATCAACTGACTTGGGGCGTATCTCAGGACATGAACCCTTGGCTTCAAGCCAAGAACCCCAGAGCCGACCTATCCTCAACAGGCGGAGGTGACAAAACCAAGTCCACCCCCCCCCCGAAACAAGTCAGGAGGCCCCCCCACCTTTGTACGTGATCTTTCTTGTACCTGGTCATGGAATATGTGAAGGCACCCCCCCCTTGAGCATGGATGTGGACCCTGCAACTATATGTTCCTATCTGTTTACCAGGCCAGCGTTGGTTTGGAGGCTTGTCTGGCTACGCCAGTTCCTTGTTTCGGGATTTGAACGTCACTCAGTCAGGCGCCCCAAACTTGGATGACCCCAACCAAATGGTTGGGCTTCCCTGTTGGCTTGCCCTTTAAACTGTTGCACTCTTCAAAAGAGTCCTCCAACAAAAGGACGCGCGCCAATTAGGTGATTTGGGGGCTGGCTTCTACTTTGCCTCAATGAGAATCAGAAGTCCGAACCAGCAACCTATGCCCTCCCGCCCTCACACTGCCACCAGTCCCCACAGTGCAAGTACAAGTGCCATGAATGCATATATCATTTAAGGCCTTCAAAAAAGCAATGACACACAGCCGCACCTCACTCAAGGTCACAAGCAAAAAGCAAAATGACAAATCTAGCACACATAGTGATTTCCCAGTGCAACTTGAAGGGTCAAGTGTATCTACCAATCATGGCCATCTCCATTTTGCGCCAGCCGGCTAAATTCAAAGGTCTCTCAACTCACTTGAAGTGGCAACGCTTAAAGGGCGTTGATTCAACTACCCAAAACTCAAAGGAGAGGGAAACACAGTTTTGTCAACAACGGGGGAACCCGGGACCTTAAAAGGAACGAACCCCTCCGTGACTGCGACCTCTCCCTTAACCTTGGGGCTAGCGCGGTGCAACGCGCTGTTTTCAGCACTTGAGCCAAAGCAGTGATTGAATCATGCTTTGGCAATGACTTGAATGTACAACATGCAACTGACTACATGAGAACCTACCTCATGTACCTCTGGGCCATAAATGTCATCGTGATAATTGACTCCCCCCTCATTGACGGCACTGAGGGAGTGTCTTGGGCGCATTACCACGCCAACTTGAAGTCAAGTTTACATCACAACGACTGACACAAGTTATTCAAGCATCACCCAGGCACTTTGCACACTTTTGGAAATTTTGCGGACATGCTGCAGCGCACTAGGCAGCTGCTTTAGCGGCTCTACTTTCACGAACGTCTTCAAGCTTCTCTGGAAGGTCAACACGAATGCCGAGCAACCGGATGGCATGGTCCCACTTGTTGGGTGGAAGTGCTTTCGTGAAGATGTCCGCTGACTGCATGTCGGTTTGGACGTATTCTATCGAGATGTGTTCGCTTTCAAGCTGCTCTGCGATGCACGCGAGGTTCACCTTGTGCGTTCGCTGGACACAGCGTAGCTTGGATGAGAAACCTTTCCTCGCTACGAGGATAGTCGCCTGATTGTCCTCGTGGATCTTGAGATGGAATGGTCGGTCCAAGATCAGCTCCCACAAGCTAAGCGCAGGGAGCGCCTCCTGATAAAGGGAGTATGCGAGAGATACAATCTCCGCCTCGGTCGTTGATCGGGAGACCGATGTCTGCCTTTTGGACACCCACGCAAGCGGAAAATGCGTGTGCGGACCACTCAAAATCAAGAATCCTCCGGACGTGGATTTTGCATCTCGCTCTCCGGCGAAATCGGCGTCCACATAAAGAGACAGATGCAAATCCTCAGTCGAATCTTGAACTGTGCCTACTAGCGTGCTGTTGACCGTGCTGTTTATGTAGCAAACAAGCCTATGTAGCTGCTTATCGCAGTTTCTAGACCATTTTTGAACAAATGAGGCAAGGTCGCCAATGGGCTTGACCAGGTCTGGGCGTGCCAAACGGCCGAGCCATAAGGCTTTCATCAACACGCGGCAAGCGGCGAAGCCGAGCTCACCCTCCAAGGCGTCATCTGCAGGATCAAGGGATCCAGCGGGACAGAATGGAGTGGTGGCATCACGCAACTTTTCACTTTTTAGCTGTGCAACCTCAAGATATAATGCCACCGTTTGACGGGCATAATCCCGCATGTCGAACGCCATGCCCCCTTTCAATCTGCCCATTGCGGCATTAAGATCGGGTTCAGTTGGGTCCTTTGGAGCATCTATCAAAAGGTGATTCCTGCCTAGCACCCGATATATGTCTTCTGGGGGTTCTATATCAACCAGTCTTGTTAACTTTTCCCAGAAGTCTTTATGAAGGTGGCTGGGGCCGGCCAACGTCAAGTCGTCGACGTATGTCGAGAGAAGTAACCCGGACTCCTTGAACCAGAAGTTTCCAGGAAACTCTGCGACCTCACGCCCTCCAAGTTCACTAATGAAACCTTTGAGGTGTGCCTCCCAGAGTCCGCCAGCGTCAGGATGCCCATAAAGAGCTTTAACGAGCAAAACCACAGGTTTCACGAAACGCTCGCGCCACCACCTTGGCCGGAGCTCAGGCGGGAGTGTGATCCAAGTTTGGTACTTGGACTTCAGCAGTGCTTGCACATAAGCCTTTATAGCGTCCGCTGTTGTGGTGGAATTCCCTGGCAGGGATCCATAAGCGAGACAGTTATTAAGACCTTGTAGACCTTGTATACGCTCTCCCAGCTTGGTAGCGACATGCCGCGCCATGTTCGTCTTTCGCACAGTCTCCGCGATACACAATCCTACCTTTCATCTTCTGAAGGTGTTTCGCGAGTTCGGCGAACTTGACGGATGCTAGCGACATCAACTGCCCGAAATGAACTTTTATACTGGATCGTCGCGCCTCAGCAGCGACTTGATCATACTCTCGGACTGAATCTAGATCCCAAGCACCGGCTTTCTCCAGGCCTGTGGCTTCAAGTCGAACGGCTTCAAGAGCTTCCGGGGAAGCCAACATTTCGGCACGTGACAAGAGTCTGGTCACCATTGCGGTGATCTCAGGATCCTTCTTCTCTTTGACTTGTCCTAGGGAATGTGCGATGAGATTTTCAACATCAAGAACTTGTTCAAGGATGTCGTGACACCTTTCATCGGACTCAACAGCAACACCTATATCTTCCAAACCGGAGAGAGGGGATATGTGCTTCAACTGCTGTTCACGTTCCCGGTGATCGAGAGGCAATGGCACTTGAACAGGCATTGCAGGCACGGCGGGTTGAACTGTCGGATACAGCGCACGGGCAACTGTGAGACACATGCCTTCGGGGTAGAAAGCGGTCTTTGCGGTCTTGTTACCTGCTGCAAGCGAATGCTTATACCCTTTTTCGTGCGGACACTTGAATGCACCTAGTGCGGATGCGAGTGTGCTATTGCTGGTCATGACTTTCCAGGGCTTTTTGATGGGATAACCATTGCTGTCCTTAAGACCTAGGGCGCAACCATGGAAGGTCGCTGGGGTGAAGACGTGTGCGTATTCTCTAAAGAATGCAGAAACATCATCCCTAGCCCAGCTGTCGCAATCCCTTGGCCATTCAAACGAAACACTACCCCCCTGATGGAGGACAGTCTCTGCGTGACGTCTGAATCTGGAGAACAACTCTCTCGACTCTTTAACCTTTTGCTTCAGTTTCTTTTTGAACTGGCTTCCTAACTTGGCCTTATTAAGGCGTTGCCATGCTGAACCTGATGTACAGGGAATTGCGGCCCAGAGATTGGGTTTATCACAACCTTCAATCTGCGACTGCAACTGGATTTCTCCTTCATCTGTGCTAAGGTCGATAAACTCTTTAGCCAGCCTAACATGAGGTATGCCAAGACCTTCAAACACGCGACCCATGTTGGACTCTGGTGAACATGCGTATTCGAACATCACAGGCAACTTGTCAATACGTGCCTGTTTCTTGCGGGCACGATGATTTCCAACCTCAAAATGCTTGCGCTGTGGAGCTTCAACCTCTGCGCTGCATGGCATGCCAAAAATTGGCAATGTGTTCGGACGACCGTTCTTTGACGCTTCGGTGAGAGGTGTCGGCGGTACGGAGTCTAACATCACGGCTGCACCTGTGGTGATAACACAATCGGACTGAATGGGTTTTAACTTGAACACTGTGAACCCGGTCCATGCGCCTCCAAGTGAGCGATTGGGTCGGCTACCAAACCAACCATCGTGGATGTTGTCTGCTTTGCCCCCCTGAAACACGGCACGAGTGGTGCGAGCTGCAGTAAATCTTTCTGGGGAAACGGGGCAATCCTCGACCTCTTTTGGGGTAAAAAGATTCTGCCTTGGCATGATATGGTATCGAACCAAACAGTTGGCATTTTCTTTGAACACCCAAAAATCTTCACCTTGCGATGTAGCGGCTGTCGCTGGCGCGGTATCGAAAAATGAGCCGCCGGGTCTTGAGGGAGCGGGCTCCCCAGCTTCGGCTGCATCAAATTCATGCGCAACATCTTCTGCACTAACTGCGGGCTTAGGATCTCCCGCATGCTCGGATGCGTGGATTGCCCTAGCTAGCTCCTCATCCCCTTCAGTATGAACAATGGGAATGGGTTCCTTAGATTCAGTTTTGGCAGCGCTTTTTGCAGCTGCTTCAGCTCGATCTGCAGAAACAAGTTCGGAGAACCTCTTCTTGCATTCGGCACTGTGAATCTTGGAATGACCGGTGCATGCACGGCAACCTGGCGTTTCCTTGAACTTGATGATCCTCTCAACAGTTATGTACACGGATTTTGACTTGACAGCGGATGGAGTCGGTGGGGCACCAAAGGGCGCCTCTCGCAGGGGCATAGGTGGGGGATCAGACCCTTCTGTCTTGCCACCATGCAATGCTCTATCTGCTGCTGCTGCAATCGGAAAGCTTGGGGGTCCGTCTTCAACGAACAATTCCGGTTCAGGAACATCGTGAACGGAAATGGAACCATCTTTGCGGAAGGCTTCATAGTCCATGACTTTGACCACGTTACGGTACCGCAACCCCGGATCGACCCTCCAACCCAAAAAGAGCGCAGGCGCCATGTTCGGATCGAGAGTGAGCTTGCCAGGAGTCTTGGTTCTGTACCAAACCAATTGCCCGAAACAGCATCTCTTACCTTGGAACTTTTCCTTGGTGAGGGCTTCCCATTGGGTTTTCCCTGGGCTGAATGGTGCAGGCCTGTCGAACGACATGGAGAGACATGCAAATGGGTAACTAAACGTATGCAACGAATAGGGCAACCCTGATTGCATGTGGATGCTGCGGCAGCATTCCTTCTCTTCGCGAATGTCGCGCTCCAGAACGGTGTTGTGTGGCCACCTGTTCGGTAAGCTTGTCTCGGGGACGAGACCGACTTCGTGGGCCGCTCCTTCGAGCTCTCCTGCTGCATCCATTTTTACTAGACATGTTGGCGGCGAATCAGTGGCCCGAAGGCCCATGAACTGACGGAAGTTTTTGACATGCGCTTGCGTGTCCCGCCTACTCACAGGGTAGGCAAGTCGAACGCCTGAGAAAACATCACGTGCTACATGGTGAGATTTGATTCCCCCGAAACCTACTCCGAGATGTTCATCGCCCATGGCAAGAATCACGGAATCGGTAGCCAACTGTTGAAATGGTGCGGTTGGGACGTCGACTTTGTCGTCTGATCTAGCATCCTTTTTGTGCGCTACCCTTGCGGAAGTGGTCTTTGAGATTGAACACACCTTGCAAAACGGGTTCTTCGGGAAATGGGACCTCATGTGCTCAGGAGATTTTGCTTGCTCCTTCAACGTATCATGTGTCGGGTCACCATCTCCGAAGGCGACCAATGGAAGTTCGTCCTCGGGAGGAGGGGCTTCCTCGGCCGCTAGCATGTTCACAGGAACCTGATCTATCTCACCCTCATCTGACGCTTGGCACGAGTCATCGCACAGAGAAACGACATCGTCTTCGGCCGCGCTCATAGCAGCGGCTTCAATCGGCCAGAGGTGAGTTGACGACTCTGCCAACTTGGGTTTTACCACTTCATCATATTGGGGAACGTATTCCACTACCCTAGATGCATTAATGCGCGCATTGCGGGGCACGTTAATCTTACATCTACTGATGTCCTTTGGGGGCACAAGGTATGGAACGTTTTCACGTGGATCCCAAATGAAAAGGTGTCCTTGATCCATTACGGTCTTACCGATGGATTGCGCTGGTGGGCAATCACGGAGGACGTACACCTGCTCTTCAGCAGGTATCACTCGGCTGTCCTCGAACCCTAATGAAGTAGTGCCTTGTTGGGCACCACCCCCAGTCGCAAAACCTACGGGTGTGCTGCTCTCGCGCACGCACTTGATCATGTTGCTATTCAAAGCTTGACGTCCGATCAAGTGTCTCCCTGCGGCAGTATCCCAAAGCCAACTAATGCGATTGTCATCGGAGGCGACGCTTGCCATTGCCGGAATGAGCTGTGCAACAGCTGCACTCGCCTTTGGCGGCGGCGGGGACAACAAACTTTTGGGCTTGGGACCAGTGTACTTGTTGGAATCACTGTGGAGAAATGCACACTGCTTGGCCTTGCACGAATTATAGGCATAAAACATGCACGGCATCTTGGCTTTCTCCGCCGCGGTCATAGTGGCCGTCTTACTGATGGCCTTAGACCTAGGAGTAAGGTTATCGTTCGAACCGCCCTTACCTTTACCCTTGGGGGCTGGAGCTGCATTAGCTTTAGGAGGAGGCGGCTTTGGAGCTTTAACCTTCGGCGCAGGGGCTGCCGGAGTCTGCTGGTCAGCAGATTTATCCTTCTTGCTCTTCTTACTTTTCTTGGGCTTGTCTTCGCTGCTTGCTGCAGGCATGGCATTAGGATTATTCCCCTGGGACATGACGGCTGGCTTGATTTGAAGACTTTTGTCAAACTCATCCCTGTTCCGCTTGTCCTGATGGAGCTCCAAGGCTAGATCAACCTTGGACCACAACCATTCCGGCTTCCTACGGTGGCTGCCGAAAGGGGCTTCCCGTGCCTTTTCTACCTTAGGCTTCAGCGAGGTGCACTTTTCCAGCTCATCCAACAGGTGATCAAACAAGGTTGTTTCCCTGGGTTGTTCTGCCACGGGAATTGCGGTCAGCACGTAAACGTACTTCTCCCGAAAGGCATCCAGGTCAGCAAGGGACGGGCCTGCAAGAGACAACTTTAACAAGTTGCGACCTCCTAAGGATCCGAGCCTACCTCGTTCTAACTGAAAGTGCTTGAAGATAGCACGCAACATGATTCTCCCTACGGGCATCCCACCTGACGAGATTCTCTCTTGTTCAACCATATTCTGAAACAAGAGCCCGAACTTACCTTTACGGCAGGTTTTAAGGAGCTTTGCGGCTACTTCACGATCTAACCGTGGGAAACGCTTGTCCGCGATGAGTTCTTGCTCGGTGGAGGACATGCATGCTTGGGCCCACTGGTAAACTTCATCTCCGGGGGTCTTCTGGAGTCGACCGATGGCCATCAAAACTTGGTTGACGAAGCCTCTAGCCTGTCCAGCGTTCTCCGGAGGGGATGGCAACACGAGATCCTTGAGGTCCTTGACGCGAACAACGGATTCCTCATGTGTGGCGTGATCTATGGCGGTCATGCCTACACTGGGATCGGCTGCTTGAGACGGGTCTGCATTGGGGAACTGGCCAGGGCCTCCCCCACCTCCCCCACCACCATTCATGGTGAGGTATGGGCAATCCGTGTCTTCATGGCTGCCGCCGCAAACTCGACATTGTGGGGTATCATCATCTCCATCAGAGTCTGATGATGTGTCGGAGCTTGCTGCCGATGGCGCTTGTGGGGATGACGAGTATAACCCTCCCAACATTGTGATTGGTACTGGCGGAACATGAGTGCCATTGCCAGCTTTCGGCGGAGGCGGCGCCCCAGAAAGGGGCATGGGAGGCACTGGAGGTGGTGCGGCCGGAGGCGGAGGTGGCGGAGCCACTTGATTAGCAACCAATTGGGAAAGCTGCTGAACCATTTCCGCTAAAGCCGTCACTTGCACTCTCACATCGGCTTGATCCCTTGGACCGTCTCTACCCAACCCGCTAGTCCTCGACGCGCCGGGGGCTGCGTCTCCAACAGAGGACGCTGCTCCTAGCACTGCCACACCAGGGTCCCTTGAATCAGCTGGGGCATCGTGACCAAGTCCTGAACTTTGAACAGAACCACACGGAGGGTCGGGGATAGTACTTGTAAAAGCATTCCCTTGCGACGATGCGGCAACACCGGAGGCATCTTGTGAACCTGAAACCTGAGGTGCTCCAACCGGCTGATGGGTTCCTGGGGGAACTGTGCCTTGACTTGAGGCTTTAGCCGCGCTTGTTTCCGTAGCTGTTTCGGCTATTGATGCGGCTTTTGGCGGGGACTCTTGCATCGGAACAGGGGTCGCACGAGCTTGTTGGGTGAGCTGCGCAACAACACGTTCGAGATCACCAAGTCGTTGATGCATCACAGAATTTTCCTGGGACAATCCACGAATGGTATGCTCTTGACTGGCAATGGTTTGCTCCCTTTGTAGGATTGCCTGTTGAGCCTCTTGAACAATGCGTTGAACCTCTTGCTGAGCGTCCTGTTGAGTGGCATTAACAACCTGTCGTGCGTTCTCGACATGGCCTAAGGCTTCCTGTCGTGTCTGCTCAATGAGTTGCCTAGCCTGAGCCTCACTTTGTTGTGCTGTTTGTACAGCCTGCTGTGCTTGCGAAGCTAGCTGAGCGGCCTGAACCCTAACGTCTGAAACTTCTCTTACAGCCCTTTCCCTGATCCATCCGGCCTCTTGTCTCGCCTGATCGGCGGCCTGCTGTTGGTGCAAGGCGTGATTGGCTGCCTGAGCAGCGAGGTCGGATGCTCGATGAGCTTGCTGCACCGCAGCTCCAGCTATAAATGCCGCAGCGGGTACGTTAGTCATCGGGTCAGGTAATTGCGATCCCTGTGAAGGAAACTGAATGGCTGGGGAAGCTTCGGATGATGTCGGTTCTGATACGATCGGACCACTCGGGGGTGATGATGGTCGTGTTTGGGCTGCTCGTTGAGGTGTGGATGTGCGAACTGTGGACATAACTGCAGGAACCATGGCTAGGTCAGGGTCATCCGGTTCAGAATCCCTATTTGGGGTTGACCTTGAACGGGGTTCTGATGGCGGTGATAAGCCCGTTGAAGCCATGACACAGCAATGCAACTTTTGCACTCACACGAAGCTAGCTCCACGCGCTTTGAGCAGCGTGTCAAAAGGTGCTACGAGGAGATATCCCTGGATTGCAGCTGGTTGCGAAACGCTCAAGTGAGCCACTCAAGAAAATACGTTGCGAAACGCTCAAGTGAGCCACTCAAGAAAATACGCCCTGCTGCTTTGCACCTGATGAATTCTGCATTTGTAATTGTACTTGTATATTGATTGATCCGCACTGCCGCACTATGGTGCTTTATCGAGGGATGTTGCCAAGCTGTATTGAGAATTTGTCTGCAAATCGAATGCCTGTAACTGCAAAAGCTGTACCGCGCAAAGCGACGGTTTTAACGGCTTGCAACAATGGCTATCGAAGTACCCGGCTGGCGGGCAACTGGGATGCAGATCGGTGGAGCTCCTCGAGGTACTGCGATGGATGCAGGCCCCTTGCCGCCGGAATGAATTGTCTGTTCCGGGATTCAATGAACTCACCGAGGTTCTCAAGTGCGTTGGCAAATCCTCCCGGCCCGAAGTGCGGGAAGTTGCGGAACGCCGCGATGCCTGTCTTTTGAGCTTCACGGACAATCGATGCTGTATCGTCAATAAGGGCGTGAACGCCCAGCCCTTGAAGGGCGTCTGCTTTGCCTCCCCTACCCAACCGTTCGTGAACGATTTTTATCGCAGAAAAAGTGAGTCCAGATGTCGTCCGCGCGTGCTCCAGGGCGACCTGGAACTCGCGGCGGCGATACTCGCTTGCAGCCCTGCCCACGAAGGATAGCACTATAAAATTTATAGGTGCGTAGTCCGCTGCAAACTGAACGAGATGTCGGATCACTTCCGGGTTGAGGTGGGGTCCCTGCTGCCCAACGTCAAGAACTCCGTGCCAGTCAAGAGCAACAACAAGCTCTTTGGGCGGCACCGGCCTTCCAGGCGGAGGTGGTGGCGGCGGGGGCGCAGGCGGTGCCCTCCTTGGTGGCGAGCGGAATCGCGAGCCAGCTTCGGGAGTTGCAGCGCTAGCAGCAGCTGCTTGAACGACCTGCGGAGGTGGCGGCTTGACGATGTACCCGAATTGTGGCGGGTTTGAGCTCGATTTGCTTCTGGGTTCGGCCTTGTTCAAACCTCGCGGAGGTGCCTTGTACCCGAATGCACTCTGAGTCCGAACTGGAGATCTTGCCCGTGGCGGTGACTTCCTCGGAATATCTGCTTTTGCCGGCACCGAAGAAACTGCCTTGGGGATCTCCTTGGGCAATGGGGGCTTGCTGCCAAAGATGATCTTGGGTGCGGCCTTTGGAGGCGGCGGTTGAACTGCCCCAATTCTCCGGCTGTGCAGCGCGATGGGCTCGGAGTGAGTCGGCGCCTCGTAAACGCGCCGAGGCACGTATGCTGACCTGCCCGTCCTGATGGACTCCGCGTCTTGCGGCGGTTCCTCGTCCGAGCTGTAGGCGTCGAGGCGGAAGTGCTCCGCCGGCGCCGGGCGACGGTCAGGAGACCGTGAGCGCGAGCTCGTGGAGGACCTTCTTGGGGGGTCCCTCCACGTCTCGTCCGCGAGCAGGTACGGATCGGCTTGGCGAAGCTGCCCTGACGTCCGTTGTGCTCGCCGATGAGGTGCCGCCTCACGTGGCTGTGATGCCTCCCGAACCAATACCCAGGTGCCGTGTTCGTCAAACCTAGTCACAGGGTAGATGCTATTCTGTGGAGCCAAAACGATGGGCCGTGTGGCTAGGGAAGTCCTGGATGGCCTTCCCTCCCGCGCAAGCGCGGGTTCAACACTATGGGCCCGTTGTTCCACAGGGGCAGCAGCAGTTGGTCCTCGTCTCGGTGATGATGATGGAGACCTCGACCTTCGTGGCGATGGGGACCTCGATCTTTGTGTTGACCGTTCCCTGCTGCTATCCCGCCGCGTTTCCGCAGCTTTAGCGTACACCCCGCAAAGAGTTGACTTTGCGGCTTGTCTTTCCTCTGCAGATGGCCGAATGCGAGGCAAAGGAGTGCGCGAATCTTGCAACCAGGAGGAAGCTGATGGAGGCGTCGGAGGACGAAGCCAGTCCGCTGCACTGCTCGCTGCTCCCGCCGCGCCTGAGGCTGCGGCTTGATCCTGAGATGGCACACCTTGCGGCAAGACCACACCTGTGGTTTCAACCGATGCGAGACGCTGCTGATAAGCGTTGTCCGCGGCCTGGATCACGTCGAAGGCCTCTTGGTCAAAATTCCACAGGTGCCAACTATCCAATGACTCACGCCAGGAAAAGAGCGCCTCGACCTGTTGCTTCGAGGCGTCCGCAAACCTGATCCACCGGAATCGTCTGTTCTGCCGCTTGTACTCGTCGACGACGATCTGTTGCAGAGTGTTGTACAATCGGGCACGCGGCCCTTTCCCACCGCGTGTGCCGCGGTGAGGGCCGACTTCCATGTGCGACCAACAGGTCGCAGTCACGGAAGGGTTTGTTTACCCGAAAAGCGTTACGGCTGATAACCACTCAAAGGAGAGGGAAACACAGTTTTGTCAACAACGGGGGAACCCGGGACCTTAAAAGGAACGAACCCCTCCGTGACTGCGACCTCTCCCTTAACCTTGGGGCTAGCGCGGTGCAACGCGCTGTTTTCAGCACTTGAGCCAAAGCAGTGATTGAATCATGCTTTGGCAATGACTTGAATGTACAACATGCAACTGACTACATGAGAACCTACCTCATGTACCTCTGGGCCATAAATGTCATCGTGATAATTGACTCCAAAACCAGACATTTATGAGGACATCCCAATAAACGCGAGCTACCTACCGACATGGACATGTCCCTTCAAAACCAGCCCGGGTCAACCACAAAGGTCCCTTCAGGAACTGAAGCGACAGGTTTCCAGTATTTCTCCCACGAGCATCACCCCCAACAGAAACTCTCTTAATATGGCCCCCAAAGGATGTGTCCCAAAAAGGCAAACATAAGAGCCTCTAACCAAGAACAATGTCAAACTTTGGTGTTTGGTAGCCCTCTGAGAAGGCAGCAAAAGGCGCCGGGACTGTTTTGACAACCCCCAATGTTCCGCCTGCGCAGGGTGGATGGAGGGGAGGGGGGGAGGAGGGTGAAGGGGGGGCGAGGCCTGGTACCTGACCATCCGCCCCATGTCCTCGATGCTTGTGCCGCCCATGTGGCTCCTGAGGCGATGGAGGTGGCCTAGGGATGGTTTGAGGGTGGGTTTAGGAGGGTAGGTGGGGGTTTTTGGGTTAGACCAAGGCATGAAGAAGCCACAAAGCCACAAATGCCACAACTGGACAGCGCCCTTTCAAAAACCGCCCTTTGCTCACCGCACTCAATGTGGCCATCTGAACTGATCAACCCTTGGAGGTCCGGGGACCTGCTTCAACCTGGAAGCAATCCATCGGATGGTACAGAGTGGACAGGGAGCCGCACGGAACGTCGTTTGGTGGGAGGGTCACCGTGCACCCGTTTTGGGATGGTCTTCTAGACACCGCCCCGTTTTGAAAGCTTCCCCATACATTTGGAGCGCATGAAGCGTGTCCCGCTCACGCGGGACTCCTTGAGAATCCGCGCTCACGGTGCAGCAACTATGCGCCAATTTGACATGCAAACTCGTGTAAAGAATTGTGATTTGTCTAGAAGCTTCAACCCCCCCCCCCCCGCCCAAAAACATCACACACACACACAAAAACACGGCTTTTTCACAATTCGGCGCCTGCCTTTGGGCCCAACGCACTTTAGCAGGTAATCTTCAAAACCATACAAAGCCCTGCAAGAGACCCCCCATGTCTTTCTTGGCCGACCCCCCGGAATCCGAGGCTCCGGCGTGGTGAGCTTGTAGTACTCCCTGCTTTGAAAGTCGTCCTGGGTCGTAAGATGGGGGCCGTCTGTGGAAATAAGAAAATCTCCGGCCAGAACAGTTGTCAAGGGGCCACAGAAGGCCTCGAGGCCGGCTTTGGATAAAACACAGCGTGCCCAAGAGTAAAGCAACATCCTTGCAACCCCCATACCGACCTAGTCTTCTCCATAAAAGGGAATGGAACAGTAATGGAATTCCAGAGGTCACCCCCCTCCCCCAATTTTCCATATTTGTGCGGGTGGGGATATCCTTCTGCAAGGAAATGTCGTGGTGCCTGAGGGACCTTCCCCCCTCTGAGCTCGCGGTCGACGGCTGACGCCCTGCGTCTAAACTTGACTGCTATTGGATCTTTAGACTTTAACTTTTTGGGACATAAAACAGCTTTCCCCTAAACCCCCCAAAAGTAAAAAGTAAAAAACAAATGTTTGCAAGGGGGGTCAACAGCAATCAAGGTATGGTGTACGTAAGGTCAGGCTTCAGGGTCCATTGGCAGGGAGCAATTCCCAGAAACACCACGAGCGGACGGCTGCCCACCTTAGGGCTCAACCCTTGGTCCTGGGGTGCTTTTTGACTTTTCAGGTCTCCCCCAAAAAAGTGCCAAGTACCAGATAGATGCCCTTCAAAAAGGGGACAACCAAATCAACAAGCAAAATGCAAGGTAGCACCCTGACCCTTTTAACCCCCCCCCCCAAACAAAAAGAAATAAATCGGAAAACAAAAGAAAGAGTAGTCCACCACACCCCACCCACCCACCCCAAACCTGCAAAACAAATAAGTTTTGAAACACGGAGGGAACCCACCCGAGCAGAGCGTCGCTGAAGCGCAGGCGAGCCATGAGCCCGTCCCAACGCTGGAAGGACGCATCCAGCTTTTCGGCGAGGCCGTTCATTCGCGTTGGGTCCACCTACCAATTTTCAGCTTCCATCTAGGTGGTTTGGAGCCCGGTGGGTTGGGGGAAAGGTGGTTTGGAGCCCGGTGGGTTGGAGGTTAAGGATGGGTTTCCACAAGAAAGGGTTCAAACTCCCAAGCCGCCAATGCAAACTACCAATTACGGGTGACCTGGCGAAATTCGGGCTGATGAGTTCGCAGGGCGCATGATGTTCTAGCCACCGACAAGGTGGTTGGAGAACTGTCATCCTTTGTCGGGATTACAACCTTGTGGGTCAGAAGGGGTCGTTCCCGAAAAGCGGCTCATTGCCAAAGAGTCATTGCCAAAACGGGACACCGCTATTCAGCCTTTCAGGGTTGTTCGATTTTGGGCTTCCCATGTGTAGGCTCCTGGATGCCCTGGATGCGGCTCTCGTAGGCATAAGCCCAAGGCAATGGGTGCGTCTGCTTTGAGGGAGGGCTTGTTTGAAGTGGGTTTGGGCCATACAGCGCAACCCAATCCTAGCCCACCAGACGATTTGCCCGGCAGTCTCTCTAAACCAAGCGCAAGATGGCCGCTTTCCTCTCGGCCGCTCTGGACACCCCAAAATGCAAAGGGGTTGACCTATGGACAAAAACTGAAAAAGAAACTCCTTCGGCCACTTTGGACAGCCCAAATGCAAAGGCGTGGACCTACATGGGCAAAAAACTAAACAACCCTGCCTATCCCCTGTTGAGATTTTAAGCCTCCTGCATGCTACCGGCATGAACGAAGCCCGACGAAGCCATCAAATGGCAGCCTGCTGGCCCATCTGCATGTCCAGTTGCATGCGGCTCATCTCCACCGCAAAGCCTCGACAAGAGCAAGAGAAACCAGTGTTGTTTTCGTTTGATGCATTGGGTTCTTGCAAAACTACAACAACATGGGGTTGGGTCTGTTGAAATAAACAGTGGGAACCCCACCCTGGTTTTTAGTAAAAACAGTTTCCTCACTTAAGCAAATGAGCTGAAACAGTCCAAACTGTTTGTCTGCCAACATGGCTGCAAAGTCCAGGAACTTCGGGGTGAGTTCTAACAATCAGAAATGCAAGGCAGGGCCAACACCACTTCACTTGTCTGAGTGAATCACAACAATTCGCCAAGCTGACAATTCCCATAGAAAGAAACTTTCATCGATGAGAGCACAAACCAAATCTGTGAGGGCGAGATTTGTTTGGATCGTGAGCAACCCCTTTGAGAGGAAAAAATGCGACTGCGCCCGGTCAGGTTCCAAGCCGCTTGAAACAGCCACTCAACTGCAACTGTTGTGCAAATTATACCTTGCTTCGCAACATAAGAGCTCTACATCACGACATTTGTGGAAATCATTCCGTGATATCAAACCTCTATGACTAACAAAGCTTACCTTAAAGTGGAAGTTCCATGAGTATCTCAGAAGTTGTCCCAAAGCCAGTTTAACCACATCTGCACATTTTATCATAACTCCGAAAGCTACCCTAAGGAATCTCCTAGATATCTTTGCCATGGGGTTATGCCAACCACACGCCCCAGGAGCCCGTCGGGCCAAGACGCTGGGAGACTCGCTGGTCAGCTCCGTCATGCCTTTGCCCAGGTCGCTATTGAAGTCGCAGGCGCTGGAGCGGAAGGGGGAGAAGGGCCCTGCCACGCGACAAAATACACCCAACGCATCTCCTAGGTCCTCCAGTAGAGAGGTTAGAATAAGGGTACCCTTTTTTCTGTAGTCTTTTTTAGTAGGGGAACCCTCCCCAAAAACAGGGTAAAAGGGCACTACTGGGGGACCTGGTCTCCGTTCAGTGCTTTCAGTGGCAAACCTAGAAATGACCATCATTTTTTTCATGACCTCCTAACCCTTTAGTCTTTCTTCCTTTTTTCAACCCCCATTCAGGTTTCGGGCTTCCTTGCATCTTCGCTCTGAACCTGATTCGCAAGAACATCTCATGAGTGGATTGGCCAAAACGCCCCCAAACCTTCGGTGTGAACTGGTCTTCCCACGTAAAAGCAAGTCCATAAACTCGGGAAGTGAGGACTCCTCCAGATTAATTGCCAAAAAAAGGTGCAACAACATTGCCAAAAGGCATCCTTTAAGCAACCCTGCCTATGGGCAGAATGCAGTCCAACGCGGGCGCCCGATCCTCGTCCTTGCGAGGGTCTTTCTTTTGTTGGAACGCGCTTGCACGTGTCACATATCATGCACACACGTTGGTGTCAAAAAAACAACGGCGATACAATGCACAAGTCCACATCCCCTGAGCTCCCTGTTGGGAATGAACAGCGGTAGATGTGCTAATCAGCACCAGGATTGTACGAAGCAGGCAGAAGCACCACGCAGCTGGTACATTTGTCAAGCAATGCAACGGATCCATTTGCTCCAACCGATTCACGCGACTGAAGAGAAAACCTGGGTGCAAAAGTTCGGGCCTGCAACACTTACACACCCCAAGTGTCCATCCCAATTTGGATCCTTTTGCCCAATTGTCTCATATCTTCGCCGTGGTTCAACACGGCACTTGAACCATGCAAATTGCGAGAAAGTGAAACGTGGACACTCCGGCGAACCATCATGAACATGCTGGAAAGCGGTTGGCGACTGTCAGTGGATCTTGCGACAAGGTCCGAAAGCCTGAAATCACTACAACTCACCAACCTGAATCAAGCAAATCCCTAGCCTCCCGCCTAATTAGTACCATGAAACCGTCTGGGGCTTCCTGGAAGACATGCTTTCTCTAGAAGGGACCCTCTGGCGGGTTCCATGTTACTTTGTGGGAGGGTAAGTGAGGAACCTTCTTGACCTCGTTTGGCTTTGGCCAGAGACTCTCGCTATGACTCCTTCTGGATATTGATCACATGCATGCCGTTCAAGTGCCATCCCACGAAAAAGCCTGCAAACAAGCAAACAAGCAAACAAGCAAACAAGCAAACAAGAAAACAAGCAAGCAAGCAAGCAAGCAAGCAAAGCCAAGCCAAGCAAAGCCAAGCCAAGCAAAGCCAAGCAAAGCCAAGCAAAGCAAAGCAAAGCCAAGCAAAGCAAGCAACACAAAAAACAACATGAAATAGCAATCTACGCAAGCAAGCCACGAGCACAAAGCCAAGGCGGCTCCTCCGACTCCGCGCGCCGAAGCACAAGACGCCGGGGTGTCTGCGACCCGAGGAAGGCACAACTCAGCGCCAGCGCAAGCGGCAACGCCAGCGCCCGAAGGCGCCATTTGCGGCCCATGGCGCAGAAGGCGGCCAGCTTACATGGAGGGATCGGGTCGAGCTACAGGTTGGAGGCTACAAGCCATAGTTAGTGCCATCCGCCCCCTTGCGGCTTAACGGAGCAAACCTACACACAAATGAGTTCTAAGGATGACGTGGAATGGACCAGCCTGATTGATCGATTGCCGTCCGGTCGCTATCCTTCTGCTCAGTGTAGGGTTCCGAGCATTTCCCCTTTAAATCATCCATAGCAAGCTCCCTTTTACTTGGCCCACAAGGTGATGTCCAAAATAGCAAAGGGGAAAATCCACCCGCTTCTTTACATAGGATCCATACCACCAAGGGAACTGGAGCCAAATGACCCACTCGTGAGGAACCGAGCTGGGGCTCTTGATCCTGTGGCATGTGCCCGGGATGTGGCTATAAGCAGGCGCTTGGCTCACCCCGTGGGTTTCCCTAGCAGCTTAGCTGTGGAACCCAGTTGCCCAGTGACCCGTCCGGAAGGAGAGGGCTGTTTCTTGCCATGTTTTGGCAGGTCCAGGACTGTTTCTAAAGGGCACAAAGTCCTTTGAACTAGGGTAAAGCTCCAAGTGCCGAATCGTCGAACACCTCTCAGTGCTTCCCGCCGGTTTAGCAAACTAGTCTTGCAACAACAAACGCTTGCCCTAAATGGAGCTATAGGAGTCACGCAGACCTGTTTCAACAATCTTTATGGTCTGAAAGGGCCGCACCTGGGCGTGCTCAAGAACGCGGCGCGATGATGATTTCTAGATGCGCATTACGGTGTTCAGGACTGTCCAATCAGATTCGAAGAACTCATGTCATCTTTCGGGTTGATCACTGTCCCCTGGACTCCTTTAGCAACTGCGACACGCAGTTGGTCCCGCGGCGACTCACCGACTCCGGCCTCTGCAGTTGGGCCTGGCTAACCACTCAAAAAGGCGCGCACCCCGCAATGAGGTGCTGCTACAAGGCCCCCAAATCGTCAGATCCGGTCAATCGTGTTGGTTGCATCTGGGATTGTCACCTTGTGGCCCCCTGAGGTACTACAAGGGCCTAAATAACATTAGAAGAGGACTCCAAGATCAAAATAATTGGCCAGGATCACAGCAAAATAATGCATGTAGGTATATGTAGATATTCAACAGGTTAACTTGCATTTATGCTACATCCGAAGCCGACCGGTCCGGCCAGGCCAGCACTAAACAACTTGAAGCACTTCGAACAAGCAGATGCAATAGGAAAAGTACACTACCTTCGATACCTTCAGCAGCCATGTCGGCACCGTATGTAACATACATATACGCAGGCATACATGTGCAGATACAGGTACATATACACCTCTCTCTGTCTCTCCATACATATTTATTTAGCCCCCGCGGGTGAGCTGCACAATGGGCTCAAACAGATAGATCAATATATATATATATATATATACATATGCATATATACATGCTATAAGTTATGGACGACTGCCCAGATCCCACTTCCCAGCCCCCTTGCCTACTTCTTCCCCAAGCAGGCTCACCTGAGCGTCACTTCTAATTAAGTGTTACCCACCCTGGTGGGTCACCCAGAATGTACATGGGGCACCCCTTGCGTTTCTATGTGGTCCTTTGTGGCTTGAACTTGACCAACACCTCAGCCTCAGTGAAGTTCAGTGTTGAACGCCACAAAAGCTAAACAGCAGAATGCAAAGCAACCTTAACCTTTATACAGGACGTCAAACCAACCAAACCAAGCTCCGTGGCCAAAGAGATCAATCCAGCGACCTCACGAGAAGCCCAAGAAGGCGAAATGAAACTGGACAAACTTAGAGCTGCTGACCTCCAGAAAGGTGGAGCACTGGGCCACACAACCAAGCATGGAAGAGAAAGCGCCGATGTGGAATGCCTTTGGCACATTGCAGTGAACTAATTACCGGGCTGCGGGGATACGGGGTTCGGACGAGAACCTACCTGCAAACAATGGAGCATGAGTTGAAAAGGTCGTTCGCAGTGCCTGTGGAGTCGAAAGGCAATTCTGGCCCCGGCCAATGCGCTTTTCCGCCCCTCGGCATGTTCATCCACAACCAGTCCCCATCAGCTCCCATATAGGAAACGGCGGAGGCATACCCCCCATACGGGGAACCTTCCAGTATACACCTTATTACATGTTACGTTTTTAGGGGGGAAACGAACAAGGTATGGAGCGGGGTGTGTGATGAGCATGGGGGTTGGGGGTGCTAGAGTCTGCTAGAAGTTGTTCCCAACGCCATAGCGCAGGTATGCGCAAGCAGCAGAACCAGCAAAATGTTCAACCGAGGTTTTGGACGCGGGAAGTGGCGGACATTCGCACCGTTAGGGCCCTTCCGTCGCCTTCCTGGCCGTTCCGCTGGCCTCATGATACCAACGCCCAAAGCCCCCCCTGCTTTTGGACGGAGGTTGAGGGAAACCCCAATTTATTTTGATGACCCCCGCAGACAGTCGAAACCTAGTGGCCAGCTTGCCCAGGTTTGGAACCTTGATCACTGCTTTCGCTGAGCCAGGCGCCAGGCGCAAGGCCGCAAAGTTCTCATGAAATGAGCGGGTTGGACCCGGCTGGACAAAACAGGGATGTTGGACACTTAACAGGTGGAACAGGGTTGAAGGAAGATACATCCAAAAACTAAACAAGCTGATCAAGGTGATGGTTTCACTTCCCCAGGTGCATCCTTTAACGGGCCCTGGAAAATGTCACCAGTTGCCCTTCAGAAGCACTGCTTCAACACAGCTGCAATGCAGGCCTAATTTAAAGCCAAACTTAGCCACGACTGCAGCACAAACATGCGATTCAGTTGGGGACAGTGGACTCAAATACTGCTGCAGTCGGAAATCAGCATTTGCTTGTAGTTGCTTGAAGGATTCCCGACATTACCGACTCACGGACATGGAATTCTCGGTACAGCCCACTTTCGGTGATTTCGACGGGGGGCTCGCGCAACAAGTTGGCGAATGGCAAAACCAACTCGCAACAAGTGAACAACATCATATGTGGGTGTCTTAGGGCCCCCCCAAAAAAATCAAAAAATTGCGGGTGTCCTTGTAGGTTCACTTTTTGTTTTTTGAGAAACAACCCAGGGTTCCCCAATTGTGGAACACACATTATGTTCTAAGGAAGCTATAACTTCCAACCATGAGGCTTGGAATCCACTGGGGGTCGTCCCCTCAACTACTCTCTCACGCTAAAAGGGCTTTGCTCGGTATAATGGAAATTGGCACCCTAAAACAGTAGTTTCGCAACTCAACTGGCACAAACAGTTCCGCACAAAAAGCATCCTCTGTAAAGATTTGCGCCGAGCGGCCCAGGAGCAATCGTCAATGGACACCGGGCTGCTTTCGCTGGGCCTCGTTGTTTTCAAAGCTGCGCGTTTCATTCCCGATAGGCGAAATCCTGAACCAGTTGGTGGGCAGTTTCGTCCAAGTATGCAAAGGGTCGGATGTTTCCATCCCAACTGGTGCAGGGATTTGTCCATCAACAGCGAGCGTGTTGCTGCCTTACTTTTTTGCATTGCTCCTTGTTTCGCTCTCGATGGACGCCAACACAGCAACACAGCAACACAGCAAGGGAAGCCGAAACCATTTGGCACAAGGACTCAACATTGATGTTCAAAAGCTGCGCAAAGAGGAGTCTCCCATGCTATGGGCCTAAACCTTGACTTAACTTGGTTGCTGACCCCGCAAAAGGATGCCTTCTTGTGGGTCCTGTGGAAAATTTCCACTTGGTTGAAATAAAAAAACAACAAATGTCCAGGATCCTTTACAAATAATCAAATAATTAGGTGGCCAGCGCCTCACGGCAAATGTGAGCCCGCAAGTCGACAGATTCGACCGATGCTGTGCCTGTTCATGTTTTGAGGAAGCACCACCCACAGGTGTAACAACCCAGCGGTCAACTTTCGGGGGCCTGCTGAGCTTTCACTGGCCAACAAAAAGTGTTAACTCTCAAGCCCTAGGCCAAATAAATGAGGAAACCTGGAAGCAACAAGCTTTGAGCTTGGAAGCTGAAAAAGTATGTGTGTGTGCGCTTGCTCCAGAATCCAGGATGCCTTCTGACTGACGAAGGTCCCCAGCCTCTGAGCGCATTCACTCCAGAGCAACAGTTCCTAGACTCAGCTCCCATTGGCATGGGCTACCGGCCTTCTCTAAAATTCAAAACATCAAACAGCGGCCTGTATACTAACTAGTACTAAAGGCCCAGGCAATCTTTTGTAGAGCCTTGCCAAAGCCACCCCGCAAATAAAACGATGAATCAACGTCTAGCTCACGCAAGTCTCATCCAGGGGGGTCTTAAATCCTGGGCTTGTACTCCAAGAACCCTTTCTCGGGCTGCAGGCTTTGTCTCGGCGAATGCCTTACGCCAGCTTCCATCTCACTTGCGACTTTTGCGCGGTTGCTGCAAGGATGGCCCTGCATATATGACGAAGCCCCACCAGCCGTAAGGACTCGATCTTGAAGCACCTTTTATTTGTTTGTGATGCCTCAAGTCCAAGTCCCGGCTGGGACTTCCCCCCTTGGTGCTTCCCAAAATAGGGGGACGCGTTTGGCGGATGGTTCTGCTCCAAAGTTCCCGATGCGTAATCTCTTCCCCCTATTAATAAATACCCCCCCCCTCCCCTATTATAAATAAATCCTCCCAAAAATGTTTATATATATATATATATATTTAATTGGGGTTTTTGGGGTTGGGTTTTTTGCTTTTCCAACAATGTGAGGGTTCACATAGGATTTGGAGGAAATGGATTGAATTGTAAGGTCTGCGAGTAAGCGGTTTAATAGGGAAATTGTGTGTATCATTCTATTTGTTTTTCAGTTTACTGGTTGTTTGTTTGCAGCCAGGCAGGTTAGCCAGCATGTACGGGGGAGAGACAGTCGCAGCTTAAAAGTGGGGCTGGAAGCTTGTTAAAAGTGCCCCCTAATAAGGATTCCAAGACTTTAGTATTGGTTTAGTATTGGCGCAATTACAAATCAATTGTGCGGAGTGGAAATCTGGTCCCGGGCCCCGGATTTCCATTTTTTATTAATTGGGGTCATTCATTAATAGGGGGAAGAGATTACTGCAAACGCCTGAATACGTAGAAGGTGGTTGGTTCCTACTTGTAAAAGCGCATTTCATGCCAAAGAAGCAAGAACTAAACAGTACACCTCTCAAATTAATCCCACCAATAGAAGCCCCCTATTCTGATGCACCCAACTTTTCAACGGATAGCGCAGCACCCCGCTGCGCGGTCGCGCGACGGGATCGCCCAGATCCCTCGCTCAGCGTCCGAAAAAAAAACACGGGCAGTGCAGTCATCTCAGCGAGGCTGGCACAGTCCTCTGACAATATGTGTTGGTATCTAACCATGGATGTATGATACGCATCGATGCATGTATGGTACCCATGTGTTTTGCAAATGGGCAGGTGCATGCAACAGAATGTGCATACTACTACTATGTGCATGCGCTTGTTTGTATGTATGCATGTAATTTACACGTATGCCTATGAGTATGTCTGCTCCGCGGCTTGCTTTGCTTGTCACCATGAAAATGTGACGTGCATTCCAACTCCACACCAGTTGGGCCATTTGTTCGCGACCGGGGGCTCGGGTGGGGGGAGGGGGGGGGTGAGCTAAATTGGACGGATCCTCTGTGCAGTTCTGATGGTCTCATGGCTGCTCCAGCCTCACTGAATCCCTCGGCTTGCACTGACCCTCTGGCAAACCTCCGTGCGCTATGCAGGATGCGGTCTTGGTGACTTCATCTGAGAGTGTGTTTTTTGAGGGCACCATTGAGGTGGCCTAACAAAAACAATTTTCAGTTCGGGGCCGACCCCCCTGGCATTTTGACACATACCAACCAGCCCGAACCAGATTGCAAAGTAACTTGGGTGTGTTCTAAAGGGTTAATTGTTGCAAGTGTTCATCCAGCGGCCTTCTGAAGTGCATTATCACGCTTTGGCGGCCCGCGTTAAATCCATCGGGGATGCGGTAAAGAGAGCAACACATTGCAACACTTCAACCAGAACTAGGAATCGGATCCCCAGAAAAAACGCCGACATGGAGTTCAGCTCGTTTTACCCCCGAATCGGCGAGCTCACCAAAAACCGCGCCGGACATTTCATGTGGCACCCGAGGGCTCCATGACTGAAGCACGTTTCCAAGGCCGACCCATCAGCACCAGCTCTTGGGCCATAGGCACGGCCATAGTCGAAACACGGATCTCGACCGATTGATGTCTGGAACTATCTCAGCCTAGTGGAACTCCATGGTAAGAGGGGTCAGGGGTGCACAGACCTGCTGCCCCTTCATTGCGATCACGATCACCTCCCCAAAAAGAAGGAAGCAAGAATCCACTGGATGGACCCTCACCTCCTGAGATTGGAAGGCAAGGTCCAAAAACTGTTTCAGCATTCTCCAGAAAGCATATAAAGTCCCAGCAACTTTGGACGTAAAGTGTGACCTCTAGCAATTCATCCTGAAGTCAAGGCCAAGAATAAGAATATTCATTCGCTACATTTTGGACTGGAATGTATTTCTCCCAGCTACGTGCTGCCTGTGCTGCCTGCAAACTGGCTGGGTAGCAAGGACATATCAGGATTCCCCTTAACAAACGTGGAAGTGCGCAGGGCCCCAAAACCTGTCTTCCGATAGGCATCTCTGCACCTGCATCGTCGCCCACAAGAGTACTCAATTAAACACCACCCCTTTTGATCAACCAGGGCCAGGGGTTTTACTCACACTGCGCTGCCGTTGCTAGATGTGGCTTTTCCACGGTGGTTCTAAGGCCCACATACTGGGTTTACTTGGCCTATTATAAACTGCATAAGCAAAGCTATGGTCTTTTCACTTAGAGCGCATGTCCCAGGTTCCTTGAGCAGTTGAGGCGTGCCTCACTATGGCCTTCTCCCCTGCCTCTTTGCCCTTGCCACGTCCAGCTGGATCAATTCCGAAGCTGAATGAAACAAACAAATGGCCCCCATGTTTGGTAGAATTAAGCTCGTTGCGGATTCAAGGTCCCTTGCTCCCAGGCTGTAAAGGGGGCGCGTTCCAAGACTTGCGATCCAAGCTGGCACAACTTCACATCAAATCTTGCACACGGCGGCTTTTGGCAGCCCCCGCCGCCGCCGCCGATTGGCTCCTCGCGCGCTTTGTGGCCGCTTTGCCCTTCGCCTGGCATGATCGTCATGATCCTTTCTCTGATGCCAAAGTTTGTCATCCCCAACACGACTTGACTTGATCACTTTCAGATGGCGTTCCCTTGGTATCACAGAAAGCGGCAGCCAAAAACCACCAATTTCCCCACAACGGCGCCTGGTCTGCCACGCTGGGGGGCAAGATCAGGGCTCGTAAGTGCCATCGGTCCTTGAGCGCCTCGCAAGGTCTGCGCCCCAAACTGGGAAAAACGGGCGGGGGGGGGGGGGCTTGATTCGGGGCATGCCATCCCGCTTCCCTGCATTACTTAGGGCCATTCACTGGACTGCCATGGGGCTTACCTGGGGGAGGGTTGGAAGTCGCAAGGTTCAGGGAATTCGCTGCCATGGCCTAGTGGCAGGGGCAGACATCGGCTCGACATTGAAACTTGCCTTTGAAGGACCGGCAACCGTCACGAGTTGCCAAAACCTCGTCCGAAGCTGCGAGGGCTCCCTATTCAAGCGAGCATGCCCTCCTGGGGGTCAGTCCGGCCGAACAGAGGAGCAACCACAAGGCTGTGGCAAATACCTCACGCGATATTCGTGGGCGAACCCCGTGCCCAGGCCACTTGAAAGTGATTCCCTTGGTATCACAAAAAGTGGCAACCTAAGGAATTGTCCCAAACTCACCCACTGACTGGGAGAGAATGGCCCTAAGACCTCAAAATGTCCGGAACCATCTGGGTATCTGTGTTTGAGGGTACCCCATCTTGAGGTTGTTTTTTAAGGAAAGCCCTTCGGAAGACTAATAAGTCAATTTGTTGCCCTTCCTGCCACCAACATGGCACCTGCCGAGGGGCCCCTTGAAGACGAAATCCTCCACATGCCTTCTGTTAGCGGGAGAAAGGATACAAGGTCGGTTTTGAACTCAGGCAACCAACTTTGGCTAGGTGGGGCAGTAGAGAGGTTAGAATAACCGTACCCTCTTTTCTGTAGTCTATTTTAGTAGGGGAACCCTCCCCCCCCAAAAAAAAAGAAGGTAAAAGGGCACTACTGGGGGACCTAGTTGGAGATATGCGCGCGGCCAACTTCCGCCCCTTCTCTTGCCTTGTCGGGTGACACCAGGCCCGCCAGTGGCAGAAGCTTCACGAAGAGCCGCTCCAAGATGTTTTGGCCTCAGCCAAGACCTCCCACCAAGTAACATGGAACCCACCACGAGGCCCCTTTTAAAGGAACATTGTTTCAGGAAAAGCCAGGTTCCATGTCAGTGGACAGGAGGGTAGACAGCTTTTCCATTTCGTGACCCTGACACATGCTGACCCTGAATAGTCACCCCCCACTAGTTATAAAGTCTGTTTTCTGACTGGGGAATCCTTTTTTCCCTTGAGAGCTGGAAGGGTTTGTTCATCAGTATGGCTGCATGCCTCTGAACAGCCTGAGCGGCTCATGGCATTCCCGATCTGCGCCCCGAGGGCGCGATCGGACACCACCTGCGCAGGAAACCTTCGCCCTCTGTTCTTTGCTTTGATTTTGCCCACAAGAACCAGGGCTTCAAATCTCGAAACCACGAATCCGGCGACGTTGCCGCTAGTCTTGTTTGAAAAACACAAAGTAGGCGTTTGATCTCGTTTCAAGTGGAGCTTGGAATGGATGAAAATGGCCTCGAACCGTTGACCCACTTCACGAGCGGATTGCGCCGAAGAAGTCTATACATTTGTCGCATCAAATCCGGGAACTTGGAAGTCAGGCCCAACGGTAGCGCGAATGGAAATGAGCCCAAGCATGTGACTTTGAAGACCTAGCCGGCCAAATGCTGCACGCTAAATGGATCGAGGACATAGTCAGGTATGTTGGAAGCATGGAGGCTTGCACACTTCCCAACACAAGTGTGTTTCTGCCACTGGCAGGCGTGGTTCAGAAACCCCCATGCCGCCAAAACTCATGTGAACATGCCCCGTGAAAGTGATGCCCGCCTACCCATCATCACAAAGGCAGGATCTTTCGGCCCAACACGCCCAGGTCCATAGCTGTCCCAGCAGCCCAGTGGCCCAAACCACGGGGGGAATAACAAAATCTTCACAACCCCTGGTATGGTTGCAACAAGCTGCCTGCTTCTTGCAGCCCCCTGCTAAAAATGAACCTCAAACAATAATAACAACAACTCAAATACAAAAAAACAAACCAAACACGACCACACACAACAAAACAACTCGCCAAGAACAGCGAGTTGAGAGACATCGCCTGCTCGAAGCTCCGCTCCATGCCCTGGCACCGCAGCATCTCCTCCAGCGTCATGCGCCGGCCCCGGGAGGAGACCCAATACCCACTGGCGCGGCTCTTGGTCATGCACGGGCACCGGTCCTAAGCCGTTGGACTGGCGATTTTGGTTTGCGTGTGCTTTTTTCTTAAGACTTGACCCCCCAACATTTTAAGTGTTCCATGGCTTTTTTCTTGAAAACCACAAAAAAAAGAACCCTGAAGACAAGACCACACCCCCCAAACAGGTTAGGTTCCAATTTGGGTTTCCTTGAGAAACGCCAAAAACGGGGCACCCTACACACCAAAATGGGCAGTGTTCTTTGAGTTTTGAAAACCTAAGCGTACCCTCAAAAAACAGCCATGTGGGAAACAGCGGTTTCTGTGATACCACAGTGTCACACTGGTCCATCCTTATGAATACTTTAAAGCGTTGAAGGGGGATTCCTTTAGCATCACGGCCCCACACTCAGTTTTCCACAACCAGACGCTCAGAGTTTATAGAATCCCTTTGCTGCCCCCCCCCCCCCCCGCCCCTTTACCCCAGAGGGTTTCCGTCCATTTTCAGCTCAAAGCTTCCCGCATGAAGTTCCGAAATCTCGCACTGGCATCGATGTCGATGAGGAAGGTCTGGTTCAAAGGATCCTGAAGCACGCAGAGTGAACGGTGGATGACACTCAGCCAAGGTCAAGGGAGCCTGGAACAAACCCATCGTTTTGTTGGCGCTTTCTCTGGAGGTCTGGGGAAAACTTGGAAAATTGAAGAATCATCCATCACTTTGTGGTTTCCTCGTGGAAAGGTCCAGCCACGAACTCAAGGCTATTTTGAACCCCGTCAGGCGACAGAGATGGCAAGAAACTGTTCGTCGACCAAAAGGCTGAACTCAAAACTGGGGTCAACTTGGGGTTGGCTCGCTCAAGTAAAACCACTTTCTGCTGGTGACGGGGGAAATGTAGGTTTCAACTAGCAACTTCAAGGTTAGTCTTAACTTTGAATTGATGCGGAGGACCGGATTTGTCAGAGGGCTCCCCGTGAAATGAGTTGATTCCCCAGTAAAAAGAGACTAGCCATCCCGTGATTGGTATGTTCCTCATTTTGATCAGCCCGAAGTAGAAATTACTTCGTTCCAACCAAACAATGGAATCCTGGATTCAAAACACCTGCTTGACGGGGGCTATCCCATTGTAGAGGGAAGCCTTCACTTTCGGAGGAGCCCCCTCCACCCCCCCCCTTTTCTGCCGGGTCAACATTCCTAGCAAAGCTAATTACGCGGGCAAAGTAGATAACACAATTCGCGTTGTGTGGGCAAGTCAAGAGGATGACTAAACTGACTAAACCAACATGGAGGAATGGTGCCGCCTGCTTGCACCCAACGCCATTTGTGTCCTGGCCCTTCTTCCGCAACTGCTGAAGCACCTCCTTCGCTCCATTGTAAGCGGTCTTCCCGCCTTTTGCAGGAAGGTCCTCGCGACATGCCGGAAAAGCTGGGCTTTGGCCTTTCAAGAGCACGAGGACCCCTGGCAAGTGAGGTTCGCTAAAATTTTCCTCGCCACTTGATCTTTTCAACGCATGACTCTTGCAAAGGGATCAAGAAAAATGAGTGCAGCCCTAAACTCAGGAACCACACATGAGTGCGTTTACTTTGACTTCCCTTCCACACCGGGTTCGCCCGCTAAAACAGGAGCCACACCCAAGCACCCCCTGCCTTTTCCGCCTGCTGACCTCCCCCCTCCGCCTGACTTAGATTCCTTGCAAACAGTTGACTCATTTCGGGTTGAAAGGAAACCCCAATGGCAAAACACAAAGCAGCTAAGCTAAGCCGTGCTTCATGCAGTGGCGAAAGCCCGGGTTGTCCTGAAGTGACCCGAAAAGTAGAACAAGAATTCGAGCCCTTTCGGTATCAGTCCCAAACTCTCCAAAGCCTGGCAAGTCAATGGCTTGACGCCAAACAATTGCCATGAACGCCTCGAGGCTCCTTCGCAGCCAAGAAACCCTAAGAAACCAATAATACCCTCAACAAAATGGTTGGGAAAATGGACTCCCTCCACGACATGGTTGCAAAAAATGGGACGCTGCCTGCCCACTACACCCACGGTGGATGCCCCGCCTGCATGGTGGGCGCTGCATCCCTGGGCTCCAGCAACGGCTCGATGGAAACCCTGGGCAGCTCTTCCGGCCACTCGAAGCCACCGAACTGCGCTGGCACCGTGTCCTGCGAAGTCGTTCTTAGATTCTTGCGACGCACCGGATCAAACACCGAAAAATCAGTGAGGCCCGAACTGTAATCATAATGGTCAGGATGTCAGTAACAATAATAATAGAAATATTATCAACATGATTGCAATGGCAATGATACTGATAGCAATAATAAGGATGATAATGGCAATGATAATGACAATTTTGGGCCAAGACTCAGAATAAAGAACCAAAACGTCAAAACGTCGGCTCTGGGCAGGTAAGATCAGGAACTGGTTTGCGCGTCCAATGACTCACCACGTGTGATGCTTGAGCTACACTTCCACCCTGTCTTAAACTGAAGGGCTCACGCTACGCACCCCGCAAAACCAAACGCTACGCTCGTCCTTCCGGATGCCGACAAAGTACACGCGCTGCCGGCTTTGCGGAACCCCATGGTCTTGTGTGTCCAAGACCTTGTGCCGGAAGCGGTCCAATCCCTTGAGCCGTGGTTGACACCACCCAACTGTTTCAAATGTTGAAGCCATCCAACTGTTTCAACAGCCTCCGCCTCCGTGTGGGTCGGTCTTTTTTGAGGGTACTCTTTCTGGGTGGTTTTTCAAGGGGAGCCAAAAGGAAAACCACTATGTTGAAGGGCTGGAAAAGGTAATTTCCCGCAGAGGCCCCGGATGTTGCTTCAGATTTCGCAGCTCCCTGGCCTTGTGGCTCACGTGGTAGGCGCCTTTACCCAGGCCCCGCAAGGTGGACATCACCGTCTTGAAGGTGTTGCCCCCGTCGTTGCTCAGAATCGCCTCCAAATCCCGGCGATTCGCCCGTTAGCCCCAGCCCGGTTTACCTGGCCTCCGTTTTTTTGCCAAGCTAAACAATGCGTCCATATGTGAAACCTTGGCCATTTGGACCACTTGCGCTAGTTTCCCAACAATTCAGCCATTAACGGGTTTCTGAATTCATAGGGAGTTCATAAATCTTAAGGTTCGCAAAGTCAAGCGCTATGAACGCAGTCTCTCGTTCTTGCGCACATGCGACCTGCGGAATCGGACCTGACAGCCGAACCTGAGGGGGTTGCTTACAGGAAAATGGGTCTTCCCAGGTACCCAGATGCGTTGGAAGGAGTGGGGAATGGCCCATGCATTCCCAACAACAAATGGGTTGAAGCCCGCATAGCAGTGCTTTGTCGGCGCAGCCAACAGATTGAATTCTGCTTAGGACCTGGGCAGTGCCCAACCTAGTGTCATGTGCCATCCGTGCCAGGTTAGTCAAGATGGACTGGCCTCAGCCGGCGCAGGCCTCGAAATGCAAAGCAACAACTTCCTGAATGGATTGATAAAACAATGAGTCTAAACTGTGCGTGCTCAAGTCTGACAGGGTTTCCCCAAAAAAGTATCAAGTCAGAAATGCAGCAGAGTAGACATTCCCCGCCCCACGTAACTTCTTAGTGCTCGTCTCTTTCCTGGCACTGCATTATAAACACAGAGAAATGTCTCAACTAGTCGCATGCTTTGGGGTACGGTCTCAAAGCTCAACCACCTGGAGAGCTCCCTTTTGACGTGCCGACTGCACTGCCTTCCTTTTGTTCAAAAAAATCCTCTTTTCAGAAAACTGCCCACAATGCGCGGGACACCCGGAACACAAAAGGTACTTTAGCACAAGGGTGATGGCTAAAGCCAAGGGGAGGTCAGGGAATCAAAGGAATCCCCTTGCAGAAAGGGAAAGTCCCCTTCGTGGTTCAAACTCATGAGGCCCTTTGCAAGACATCGCCCACACACCGGGCTCACGAGTTCCGGGCTCAAAGAGCCCAGGAAGTTATTGTTGTTTGGGGGTGACCGGATAAAGAGCCAGAACGCCTGGTGTGGCTCTTTTTCGGCCTTGGTGCAGTAATCACAGGGGTCACTGGAAGCCCGGCTTCAAGAGCTGCAACTCTCACCAGTTTCCCTTGAAACCACTGGAGGTTCCAAGGAGGAAACCCTAAAGGAACCTAAGCCCGAGGTGGGAACCTCGCCTTGACGTTCTCCAGCACGAACACCCTGGGGCGTTTCGCCTCGATGTAGGAGGTGCAGCCAAAGAAGACCTGGAAGAGCTGCAATGACACGGCGGGCCCTCCAACAGTGCACCCCCCAAAAGTGGCCTACCCAAACAACCTCCTTCCCCCCCCCCCCCCCGCGAGGAGTGACTTGTTCACCCCTATTCCGGGCTTCCCAAGCGTGGGTGATCTGGTAGGGTGCCTGGCGGGGTTTGTGTTTTATTGCCCCCTTCAAAGCAGGCATGCTTAAAAAAGAAGCTCCACACGTGGAATGCCCACCCCCTGGCCGAATGTTGCCACAGTGGACACCTTTCAAAACCCAAAGAAAACGTGCGCAAGGGCCCCCCATGATTGCTACTTCAAGCAGCCAAACAAGGGAAATACACACGGACCCGTGTGCCTCCTGCTTCAACATTCCAAGCCCCTATTCAGTTGGAAAGGGGGGAAAATGCTTGGGGAGCGGTTTTTTTTCTGGGTGCCGCCCCCCACCCTCCATACATCACCTAGGGGCGGCACATACGGCAAGTAAACAACCAATGCTGTCAAACAATGTCCCTTCAAAAAGGCCCTTGCTCACCACAACCTGCCTCATGTTTGGCTCCCCTCAAAGTTCCCTTTCGATTTCCCGTTCACATAACGAATGAAGGGGGGGGACCTATGGGGACTCTGAACAACCCACCTTGCCGTTCACGCCTCCCCGCGCTTGTCGTTGAAGCCTCGCCCCAGTCCAGCGTTGCTAAAGGACTGGCAGGGGAAGCCCGCCACATACCTGGGAAATCAACCGGGAGTACCTCATGCCAGGGGACGGGTCCCCTTTCTTTTCAACCTTCCTTTTCAACAACTGGCTGTTTCCCCTGGGTTTGTGGCTTTCTGAGTCTGAGAAAAGAAGCCCAGGAAGTTCTCCCTAAAATCACAAACCGAACACCCGGCGCATTGTTGCCTGAAAAGGACCCAGGAGACGGCATCAATGCCGGTAGTGAGGTGTCACATGGGCAGGGCTTAAATTCTGACTCGCACTAAAAACGCGCGCAAATTCACGGGATCAAGGGAATTGGGGGGCGTCATCTCAACGCAAACCTGTAAGCTAACACCTTGGATAACCGGTTTTGACAGCCTCTTTGGATAGGCAAAGGCAACCCAACATGAAACCAACCCACGGGAAAATGGTGAGGCTTGCCCCCCCCCGGAACACAGAAAGGCAGGCATGAGTTATACCACCACAGTTGCCCAAGGCGGACAACCCCAACCATGGTTGCATTCACAGCCAAGGAAGCTGCGGAAAGAACCGTATGTCTTTGGGGATGGGCCGGGTGGGGGGTGAGATGTGCCCGGGCCTGTTGGTAGCTCTTGCAAATGGGCCAAAGCCCCATTTGCCGTTCGGAAAAGGCAGGGTATCGGCCAACAAAAGCATCCGTCCTCTCAGTGCCCACAAAGTTCTAACGGTTACTTTGGCTCTGTCACCGGGAAGGAAACAAACCTTTCAAAGGTTTCAACATGTGATTCCAGTATCACAAAAGTGGGAAAAGGGTCCCGATACCCATTTCCCACAGCCCATGACTTTGTCGTAATTTAGCACTCAACGGTGCCTTGAACAAAATAAGCTCAGGTGATATCCCCAACAGCATGAGGTGCTCTTTTTAGTGCCTCGCAGAACCTCGTAGAACCCTTGTGGAACGCTGGTGGAACGCTGGTGGAACCCTCGTGGAACCTTACCTCAGGGCCGCCCCGGACCACCCCGGAGCCTATCTGGGCTGAGACCCCAAAGCTTTCAGCTGCTGGGGAATAACCAACTGGACAAGGGGAAAGCAGGGCCTCTTCCAGTCGACACCTGGATGCTTCACTCTAATTGGGGACCTTTCTCTGCCACATTTCACAGGACGCGAAGACTCGTGTGGCTTCAAGAACGCCGAGGGAGCCCACCCATATCGCAGGGGGGGGGGAGCAACGACGGTCTCACTCCTCCCGAAGAACCCGCTGGGTTGGTTTCGGAACGCACGTCACATTGAAGGGAACTGACTCGAGGGAAAATGGGAAGGGACGTTGTGGAACATGCGCGTGGGACGCTTTCGCCTTTGCCTGGTTGGTGGGGAAAAAGAGAAAAGGACCCCTTGAAGTCCACTTAGAGCCGCGGACGGCGGTTGTTTCGAGTCATTTGCTTTACTTGCCCGCGGGGAACCCGTAGTTTGTCAATACAATATTGATCAAAACCCGAAGAAAACCATTCGGCCTTTTGCGGCTCCCGCTCTCCAGCTGGTCTGAGATGCAGGTCGACGCTGGGAGTGGTCTTGGCTTGGTTGTTGCGAGTCATGAGGTCATCGAACCAGACCTGCTGGTGCAATGTCTGCCCAACGCCACCTAGAATCTCTAAGAAGAAACCGCCCTTTGAAGGTTGACCTTTGGCTTCCCTTTGCCTCACTTGAGTGGATGGCCCAACAGAGGTCTGAACTTTTCTTTACCACTCAGGTGGCCTTCCCGAGTGTGCAGCCCAGGAACTCAGGAAGTGAGTTGCAACCGCAAACCCCCAAATGTGCGGTCTCTCGTGGCTTTGTCTTTGCAACTCGATCCAAAACAACCCGCTCGAAAACTGAATGACTCTTGACCGATCCTTTCAGAGGCCCAAGCCATGCCTTCCCTTGAGCCAAGGTCCCGCCTTTCGGACCCACGACTTCCTTGCAACTTCCAAAGCCGAACTGGTTTGGACTCTTACAAATGAAAGCCAAAATGTGTTCTCCCCCAAAAAGCCATGGCTTCCTTCTCCCCAAACCCAAACCCAACCCCGGAGAAAAGTGCGGGGTCTTGCAATCCCGCCCTCCCGCCTGCGGCGCCCAGTTGGCCAGGACCTGCTGCTTCACCTTCCGACTTCCGAGCGGCCACATATCTTTGACTCCTTTGTCTCACGAGTGGATGGCCCAAAACAGCCCGACCTGTTCTTATTTACCACTGAAACAGTCCATACGAAAAAAGTGACGAAAGTCTTGGAACTCAATCTGTGAGTTGTTTTCCGACTGTTCAGTATGGATCCCAAAAAGGAGTGCCCCAAGGTAGGGGCCTCCACGAATGAGTGTAAGGTTCCATTTAGTGGTCCGAGTGGGAAATGCAGGGCCTGGAAAACTGAAACACGCGTACACTGTTGCTTGTGTTCTTTAATCCGCTCCCGCTATGAATAAGTCAACCCCTATAATAAGCTCAGTCACTTACTGCTTTGTTCACCCAATACTAAACCAATACTAAACTTGACAGCCCTTCTCTTGGTTGTAAACCCAAGTTGTACCTTGTGGTGTTAATTGTCATCCAAAAAAAAGAGTACCTTGAGCAACACAATCAGTTTCATACTCCGCGGACTATGTTTCACGATTTCTGCGCTCGGCTAAGCGGGCCCTGGGACTCCTAGATTCCTTTTAACAAATTGCTTGTCTTCACAACTTGAACTCGTGGCGGGGACTATATTTATTTGGGACAGGGATTGCACCTGTGCTATTTAGCACCAGGTTGACTCCCACCCAACTATGGCTATAGCAGCTTTGGCACTTCCGGACGCCCTCAGCTTCCCCCAGCTGAAAGCTGAAAAAAAGCCAGCGGAATGAGAAGGCCTCCCAAGATCCCCCCCCAACCCCCTCCCGCTTTCACATCCCATCCCATCCCATTTGCCTTCGCATCGATGTCGCAGCTAAACATGTGCTCGTACTCCACCTGCGAGAGCGCTTGGAAACCAAGCCATTCCATCTGCGCCCTAAGGGTAAGCCAGCGAGATATCTCGAATTCTCTCCACGCATTGGGAATCGCGGGGGGCTTCGTTGTTGACATGCACGCAGCTGGCCTAGGATTAAACCCTCCCCCCCTTGCTTCCCCAAATGCAGACCTTTCTTAACTTGTAGGAAAACAGGGGCAAGGGGGGGAGGGCTGTTTTGTGAGGAGTCGAGCAGTTTGTGGGATCCGACTCTCGCCTTGAGTGCTTGCAGCGCCATCACCGGGGTCTCCATTCCGCTGCAGTCCGTGCCGATGCGAATGGGGCGATCCAGGAGCGCCATGATGCGAAGCCAGCGGTTGCCACGAGAACGCGGCCGGATGCTCGGAGCCCAACTGGCCGAAACGGGCAGGGTGCAGATTCTAGAGACTGTCAAAGAAGATACGGGGCCTGGAGAAAATGACATCCCTTTCACTGGTCGCCTTCTGCAAAACCCGCTTGTCCAATAGCTAGTTTTTTTCATGCACACGGCTCACAGAAGAGAATGACGGAGATAGCAAATAAGGCCACAAAGGTTATCATCAAACAGTCAAGCAAGGCGCGCCCCGGAGGTCATCAATATGTCCCACCCAACAGTTGCACATTTGAAAGGGTTTCCCCCTCAAGTTGCCATGCTGCCATTGGTCTTTGCAAGTGAGATGCAATAACCCCCGGCGAAGGCCGAACGAAATAACGGGAGGGGCTCTGGAAAGACTAACCCCGCAAGGTGCTCAACGCCAAACCGTTAGGTATGCCGACCTCGGATTGGCCCAAGAACTCACTTCCCGAGAGGATGGCCCACAAAAAATCTAAGCTTTCTATTGGTACCACAAAAAACGGTCTTCCCAACAAGCATAAAGTCCTGAAACTCATGGAGTGAGAAAGTGATCCGGAATTTCTCGGGGTCGTGGGGCCCACTGTCTCAGCTGCCCAGCCTAATACTTCAAAGCAAACATATGGAGCAACGACAGAGAAAACAAAAAAAAGGGAGCCAACACCGGGTGCGCGACCTGCCCCACAGTGCCCCCTTTTTGATCCCCCAAGAAGAAAACATATGGAAACCGCTCGAAAAAAGCAAGCCCACTTTGAAAAAGGCACGTGCGAAACTGGGCTGCGGGGCAAACCTAGTAGCGCTGAGTGCAATCTGGCTGCCGAAAACAAAACCCGAAAGTGGGCTCCGAATTCAACGGCAGATTGCAACTCAGCTGAATCGGAAAAGCACAGAGAATCGAGAATGCAATGTGAGGTCGAGCTCGACCAAAGGCAGCCAGGGAAAACTGAGTGGGAAAACTCCCCGCATGCCCCCGCAAGTTCTTCGGGTGGTGCGTGGAACCCCGGTTCTCCATACCAAGCCCCAGGGCCTGACAAAACCAAAATGGTTCCAACTCCTGTGCCCGCAGAACACGCCGAGGCATCCGCAGTTCGCCTTCACAAGCCTGCAAGCGTGCTGACTCCCCGTGAACGAGCATGTGCTGCGGCCATGCGTTAAAATACTGGAACCCCAAAGAAGATCAAAGAATACCTTCATCAGTGAGCTCGTTGAAGCCCGCTGCAGCCCGAAAGCCCAAAGGAATCTCCAGTTACCCTCACATATCCTTGGATCGGTCGCTGAGCAAATAATTTGAGCTTAAACTTATACGGGTGGCAGGTGTCCGGATTCTTTGCCCATAAATACAGCAAGACCTGAGTTTGGAGAAAACTAGCTCAGAGGGGATCCCATCTGCTTTTCGTCTCATGGCCACTTCTATTCAACTTGGCTAGCTGGGGTTGAAAAGCTCATGAGTGGAGCTACTGGGTGTAGAAACTCTCTGCAGCAAACCGAGGCAAAGGGGTGCAAAGACCTGATGGCAAGCAACAACTTCGGACCCAAAAGAAGCGAATGCAACCCTGCACATCCATTTTTGATCGTTGAACGTGGGCTGGTCTTTGACCACGCTTCAAACCCATCCTCAAACCCATCCCCGGTTGCCCAGCGACTGGATTTGGTTGATTCCAGCTGTAGTCGGCAGCTTCGAGTTAGGTGAAGTAGATGGCGCAATTGCATCATGTTGGTTTAGTCATCCCCTTCCATACCCCCATGGAGGGAATTGCACCATTCACTTTCACTGCCGGGAAGAAGGGTCGAATCCACAGAGCGACTAAGAACAGTCCCTAGGCACGCCTTGGCGCACCCACCTGGGCCTTGGTGAGCAGGGGCCAACGTCACGAGTGGTTTCGGTTTAACGCCTTAGACTCCTGCAACTTCAATGTACTTCAGCCAAAGAATGACACCAGATCATGCCACAATTGCATAACAGGTTGCAACAGTCATACGGAAGCCTCAGGCAAATTGGATATCTACCTCGGCTCGAACCCAAAGCGTTTGTCTTCGGCTTCCCGTTTCAAGCAAGTTTCAGCGAACTCTCACTTCATGTACTGATTGAGCCATAATAAGGGAAGCTGCGGCAGCCCAAAAACACCGTGACTCTCCCTCTTGCTCTCCCCGTCTGTGTTAGGAGCCACTAAGGACCATCAAGAGGCATAAGCTTCACATGGCTCCCATTTCCATTGCTGAAGTACTGGCTCACCTGCCACCTGCCTACGAAAAGCTTCGATCAGCTTTGAAAACTGTAGACTAAACATGGGATTCCCAATGGGATCGCCTTTGGGGCAGAACCAAAAAGAGGAGATGTTACATGACCACACAACGGGTTGCCGCAAAGGCAAACCCTTTTGAAAACACACGACTTGGTCAAAACGGTTGCGGCAACAGAAAACACGTCCTATTTGCGAGCACCGAGGCTGGCGCGCTTTCCGGAACGGAAGCTTATGGCCTGCGGCTCGGCGTTGAAGGATTCAAGCTGGCTGGGCACTTTGTTGAAAACTGACATTGGGACTGGGGGCCGCTGAAAGTCAACATTTTGAGGGGTTCTCAACAAAAACGGACTCGTTCTCTCCTTGTTGTTGCTTGCTGTTTTTTTTTTGGGGGGGTCCTCTAAACCATCACTCCGAGTGTACTTCTGAGGATGTCAATCGACTTTACCCTCGAGGACTTTGCCAAAAACTAAGCCTTTAGCCTTAGTCAAATTCCATGAGTTGTTTTGTTTGGGTGCCCCTTTCTCAGACCTAGTGGACTTTAGCCACTTGTTGGAAAGATCAACATTTGGATTGGCGGTAAACAGCAAGTCCAGGGTTTTTTCGGGCAAATCCACTATGGAACTGCCGACCCCTCCGTAGGACTGCGTTCGCTATCTTCGGATGTCGCATTGCACCCTGGCATCACGCCCTCTGTCATATGATTAAATGGAGTACTTCCCTGGTGTAGCCGCGGGAACCTTTGAAACCAAGAATCCTCCAGGAACCTGCCTCACCACCCAAAATTAGGACTAGCACCATCCCATCAGTTTCCCTGTTTTTTACCCTGTTTAGTCCACCTTTGATAGCCAGTTCCACTAGCCAAGCTCTTTGAGTTCCTTTGACTGTTTTGAAGAAACGGATCCGCAAATGTCGGGGCCAGGCGAATTTCGCACTCGCCTCGGTCTTCCTGGCCATGGTGTCGGAGATTTTGTTGATCTGCGGCTTGAAGGTGCACTCCGCCCTCGCAGCAACCAATTGTATGTGATGTTTTTCGGGGTTCCCGTTGCAAGTGGTTTGTTTCTCCGTAGCTGAAGTTATGCTCATGTCAACCCCGGATTGATCAAACCCGGGAAAAAGAACCTGCCCTCACTGGAGGTCCAGGATAGGTACAACTTTGGCGACATGTGGGGCCAAAAGTTCGAACGAGTAAAGCAAAAAGCGCAGGTTGATTCCGCTCGGCTTCAAGGAAACCAAACTCCCCCAAAAAAAATCAACTGTACTTCCAGCAGAAAAAAAGAGGTGTCCTGCCAGGTCTATGAGCGCGTTGGTCACGCAACAAATGAAGTGATCCCATGGAAATGGGAAGCCTGCGATTCCTCCTCAAGGGGTTTCTTAACTTGATGGCTGTTGTCTGCCCATGAAAACATGACTCTTTGGCTATCTAGCGGCTAAACACCCACATGGATGTGTTTGTATTTTTTGACGGTATTTTAAGGGATCCGTATGGGAGGTTCCCCGAGTTTGAGACAAACTCACAGCGACAAACCCGCATGATGCAAACGATCAAAGGTCCAACCAAACTTGGCTAAACTTAGTCCTCCTGCCATGTCATATATATATATATATAACATAGTGTGCGTGTGTGTAATGCCCTTTGCTGGGTGAACAAAACAACATGAAGGAAAACCAAACGGGCAAACGGGACTAAACAATGCGGTTTGCATATTTGTGGCGACCGGCAGGTGGCAAACCAATCCGGTGCGGACAGGGCGGCAGTCGAATGGCCTCAAGAATGTCTTGTTCGGGAGCTGTGCCGCGTTGGCTTTGCTGGACTGGGTTTGCAAATTCGCGGGGAAAGAATTTACATCATGGTAGCCCCTTCCTTTTGGGCACCTTGGCAGAACACAGCTTCTCAAACTGGGATTCGGATCCCAAGGGAGGTTCCCAAAAGTTACGGGGCCCGAGACTGGAATCTGCAAAATGCCGAAAGCTTAGGTCGAGAGCTTGTCCTCTGGGGCTCAGGCAGCTGCTTCTGGTACTGCGCCAGTTGCTCCTCTCCTATCCGCTTGTCCCGCTTCTCCTTCCAACCTGAGTGGCGTTCCCAAGCCTCTACTCCAAGCCCCGAGAAAATGAAAGCTCATTTTTGCAGCTCTCCAACAGTCCTCCCATTCCCTAAAGATTCAAAAAGTTTGGATTTGAATGAGTGAGGACCACTGGTGCTTGGTTAAAATTGGGCATGCCACGTCAAAGGGCCAAGGGATAGTGCAACAAGCTGAAAGGGCGATATCTTAAATGGCCAATTTCCATGTCTTAAGCCTGTGCAAGGGGAAACTGACGAGCATCTTGGAGTTGAAAGCTAACATGCAGTGTCGGAAGCAACTACTCCACTCCCCAGGACAAAGGTTTGACTTTTGTTGGAGGGTTCCCAGTACAGGTAGCTGTAAGAAAAACGAAAACCACCAGGAAAGCCCATCCATGTTTTGTTCGGCACATGGTCTGAGGAAATGTTTTCGAGCTGCCCGCTGGCTTGTGGAAAAACAAATCCATGACTAACTATGGCATCCCTCAGCGCTACAAACCCGGCACAACTAATACCAAAAAAAACAAGTTGCACAATAGACTCCGACTCTGCACCTAAACGTAGTCCAAGCCCACCAACCTTAAGTCACCGGAAACATGTGGCACGTCGGGGTTGGTCTTGCAATAGGGAAGCCTCACAAGAAAATATCCGTTTCCAAGTTGGCCCAAACTTCCAGCGGCGATGGGAAACCAAGGGGCACATGTGTTTCTGGTTGCTCTAACCCCCCAAAAAAAATAAAGGAGGCAAACTACTGGAGGTGGGTGGGTCATCGTCATGCCATGGACCTGGGCCCCCTTGCCCACGCCGGACTCGTGGCTCGTGACTTGGCCCCCGGCTCTGGTGATCCTCAAAGCGACGCTCCATCTTCATGGCCCTGCGACCGGGGTGACGCCTTTTTCGAGGTCGCAAAAACCTGATGCAGCACCCCCCTGTCCACCAACATGGGAACCCACCAGAGGGTCCGACAGAATGGAAAATAGTCTTCCAGGACTTTTCAGTCAGGTTCCAGGTTCGTGGATGGGAGCAGCCAAAAAGGAATCCACTCTAAAATGGAACCCTGATTGATAAGTTGGGGGGGTTGTGATTGACCATTCAGGAACCCCCCACCCCCTGCGAAGAACAATCATAGGGTCCTTAGAGGGTTCTTGGAGTTCTTAGATCCTTTCTGCGGGGTAGGTCCTGCTTTGTGTCCTGGGCTCTCACTGGCCGAGATGAAAGTACATCTCTGGTGAGAGGTTGAAAGCACACGTGTGCAACCAAAGAGGTAGATCCTACATTAGAATACTTTAGAATGGTCTTGAAATTCTCATGTCAAGCAAAAACAGATCCATGCAAGCAGCCACTCACCTGGGCTTTCCCGGTCTTACTCGTTGGCCCACACACACATGGGCCACCAATATGTAAACAATGAATTGCTAGATTCATTCGGGCGCAAAGCTCCAAAAGAAGCCAGCCACTCCAATTGATCAATCAGGAGTTTATTCATCTGCCATCTGCCATGGCCACCATTCGCAAGCTGGAATTTGGAAACAGCGAAGAACAAGCGGACACCTGACAAAGGATCCCTTAAGCCATGCGTGAGCCCATATGCCCAAGAGCTCAGCACAAATTGGGCATGCAAGTGCCGCCATGCTAGGTGGGAGGGTAGTAGTGGTTCTTGTCACGACCGGAAGAACCTCCCCTCAGCAGTTGCAATTTCCGCAGCCCCGGTCAGGTCAACATGCGAGTGAGTAGATTTTCTCAGCTGCGTTGACCCTGCCAGCCACTCGCACTACCTGTGGGGCTTCTTGCAAAGAAAACGACTGAAACCACTTCTTCTTTCGCTAAGGTGGGTGAATCCGCCCAACAAAGACATGAGTGTGTCTCAACGAAAGGAACCGCCAGAATGGTTGAACATTGGTTGCAACCCCTCAACAGCGGCACAAGGGCGAACAAAAACAAATCGAACAGGCCGGGCGCCCTATTAAACCAAATTGTCTCATGATCAATAGGGACAAATGGACTTGTTCAAGGGCACCTGTTTGATGGTTTTAAAAATGACAACCACTATCCTGAAGGGGGTGAGTCCCCACAAAAAAACACACCCTCAAAAAAACCCATGTCCCAAGCCGCCTCGCGGAAATGGCGGGCCGAAGGGTCGCATCCTGGCGTTGGGCATCCCCAGCCCCAGTTGCATATGTTTCAGCTTTAAACACTTTTAACATCACCCTACAGGAAACCACAGGAGGAACTAGGAAACCCCGAGCAAAGGCAATTCAGAAATCCAAGCAGGCTTCCAGGCATTGGTTCTCCATATCTTCAAGCAAAATTCATCACCAGCCGGAAACTCGGCAAGTAACAATCCTTTCCAAAAGTGAGGTTGAAAACCGCCTATTGCGGGAAGTATGGGGGGCCCTGTCTCGATACGGACCCCGGAAACGACATCAACCTGACTGGTGAAATAGGTCAGCTGAGCGCTCGCCACAGGGTTCTGGTACATCCAAAACCACATGTGTTTTCTCAAATCAGCTGTTTGGGTGATTTTCCAACTGGCCCCCGCTGTGATTTCCTGATCCCAGTAATCAATAACGGCCTCCCTAATAATACCAAATTGTTTCAGAAGTCCCAAATTCGGGAATACTACTTTCAGAATAGCCAACGCTAAACTGCCCGTACTCAAATCCAGCCCCATTAGGGGGACCCGGGAGCACGTGTCCTTTACTACGGTTGTACTACAAAGTTGCGACTTTCGAGCCAGAGCTCCGGGAGCACGTTTCCTTTACCACGGCTGTACTACAAAGTTGCGACTTTCGAGCCAGAGCTCCGGGAGCACGTTTCCTTTACTATGGCTGTACTATAGTTGCGACTTTCGAGGCAGAGCTCCGGGAGTACGTTTCCTTTACTACGGCTGTACTACAAAGTTGCGACTTTCGAGCCAGAACTCTGGGAGTACGTTTCCTTTACTACGGCTGTACTACAAAGTTGCGACTTTCGAGCCAGAACTCTGGGAGTACGTTTCCTTTACTATGGCTGTACTACAAAGTTGCGACTTTCGAGCTAGAGCTCCGGGAGTACGTTTCCTTACTACTGGCAGGCTGTGCCAACTAATTACAATTCCTTACTCGGAAATGTACGTTTGATGCGATTTTTCAGACCGGAACAGGGGGACCACAGTTGCAGACAAGCTTACACAGAACAAGAGGCACCTCCAAAACCTGACTCCAGATCCAGGGGACCCCTAATAATACAAATTGTTTTGCTGTCCGTTTTTTTTTTGGGGGGGTGGCGTCGTTTATTCTTAGGGGCAAGGGATTAAAGGACCCACGTCATGGGTCACTGGATCGGTGAGCTCGCTACAGATTTCCATAGACATCGGTTGTTGGGGCCAGACGTGGGTATGCATCAAAATTAAAATAGGGGGACGCACAAAGTCTGAATTTCCTGCGGGTTGCTTCTCAAGCTTCGAACCAGCTCCACCAAGGGACCTTTCATCTGGCTGAACCCCGCCTTCATCTCCATCTCCTCTTGCTTTGCACGAGCCTGCGCCCGAGTCTTCTCCCTGCCCTGGCCGCATGCTGCAGCAGGCCAACCCCCCCAAATCTACGTGGAATGCAAGGTGTGTCCAAGAGATAAACCAGGGGACCAGGGACCCCGTGTGGATGGATGTGAAGAGAAGCCCTGGTTTAGGACCTGGCATTTCATTGGCAAAACGGGACTCTCCAAGAAGACCGTTAGGCCCATTGCCTTTTTGGTTGATGCGTCGGACAAGGCAAGCTAACCGAAAAATATCAACCACAAAGACAACACTAACCAAATTAATAATCAATTTGCCTTTCAAGGTGGTGTTAGAATTCGCGCAAGAGGAATAAAATCAAGGATCTCCCATGGGGATATGGTATGGGTGCGTTCAGCAATATGGCGACCTCCTTTTGGGCGATTATGAAGGAAATGAAGCAACCAATCGGCCAACCATATTCAGGGCATGCACTGTTTAGAGTGAAGCATGCTGCACTGTCCTCCGTATGTTTAGCGGAGGGCTCTAGGCAAAAGCCCAAACATGTTGCTGGAAGGGTCTACTCAAGCACCTGAGCAAGACCTCTGCGATGTTTGCGTTAAGGGACACACGGGGAGACCAAGCACTTGGGGGCCCCCCTTGCAGGCAAATCTGCCACAATCAAGCTGGGTCCCTTCCAGTGAACATTTTGAGGAGTTCGCAGTTCTCAAATTTACTTTTGGGGAGGGATATGGTTTCCTTTAAATCGCAATTCTGTGCATTTTTTTGCGGATGGCAAAGGCCTGCGCGTTGAGATTGCGGTAGAGCTGGGCTGCGGCTGCCTCCAGCCCCTTCTCCCCTAACCACTCCTCCCAGATGAGCAAAGCAAGATAGCAACAAGGCCTGAGAAACGGCCGGCCTTTGGAGGATCAGGGGAGGGGCAGCCGTACTCTGCTGCACCCCCCCCTCCCTCCCCCAAGCCGGATGGCTTAGGAAAATTCGGAAAAATCCGCCGCAAGAACCGTCTGGATGCCCGGGCGGGCGTCCAACCTCGCCGAAACTCGGTGCCTTCAAGATGTCATCCAGGCGCTCATGAACCGGCCTCCGAGAACGGGCCGTTTCAACTAAAGAATCAAAGGGCACCTAAAAATGGGTTGGCTGCCCTTCGAGTTGGGCTCCCCCTCTCGCTCGCTCTCTCTGCCGTTGCGTTCGTTGAGAATCTTGGCTCAAGGCAACGCAATAGGGGGCCCGGTGACATTCAGGGGCACCCAAAACACAAAAGGACAGCCCGGGACACCCCCCTTTTTGGAAGATGAGCCCAACACTAAGGAAAGCAGGGAAAGGAAGCTTCCCACTCAAACTCCCGTTCGAAGGTTCTCACCTGTCCGAAGGACCCAATCCAACCAGGTTGCGACCAAACAGGGGCCAACATGAAACCAACGGACCATTTCAGGCCGCTTTTGAGACAAGTGAGAATTCTAAGTGCCGTGGGCTGGCTTCAATTCGTGACGTATGGACCCGGCCGAAAAGTCAAAGAAGCAAAGGACAAATCTCACCAGATCCTTCACTGGACCAGGGAGAAAAAGAGTGCCTTTCCGGGATACTTTTTCAGTGAGCCCAGCAAACAGAAAGGGAAGACGGGTGTTGCCGAACAATTGAGTTTCACGAAGGCGCGACAGGAGAGAAACATCTCGGCGCAGCTCAGGCCCGAAGCACATACCCCTCATTGCCAGCAAAATCAAGGGACAGGACTGCGACGACTGCTTAGGGCCCCCATCCCTCACTTCCTAATTGGATCGCTTTGGACAAATCCGGACTTGTTGCTCACTAAAATGACCTGCCAAAGTTTACAGTCCACTAAAAGGGGAAGTGAAGTTCTTTTCCCCAAAAAACAATGATCACAACGCAACCCCCTGGCATGGCCGTAAATCTGGGCACCCGCGCTTGACTTTCCCGGCCTCGGGAAAGCGGCCAAGTGCAGGTCAGGCGCGAGGCGGCTGCCGTCAAGGCGCCCCAACTCCCCATCTAGTCCCACCTTGAAACACCCCAATAAGAGCCGCATGTTTGGGAATTCCAGGATATTCCAGGCGCCCCCACCCCCCCACACCCGTCCAAGCAGTAGCCAAGAAGGCAACAGCCCCACAAACTAATGCTCCCATGCGCAAACGCGTTCATATCTGGGGCCACCAAACATCGCCCGAAAGGGGAAACTGATTAAAGGTCAAAATCTTCAGCCTCTGGGACCAAAAAAAAAACGTGCCTCCACCACCTCTCGGGGGTGGGGATGGTAAAACATGCTTGCGCCTCCGAATCCAAGAAAGACTTGGAACCAATTCTTGTTAGAGTTGAATCCATTTTAAGGTCTCAAACCCGCCAAACAAACATGGATGAGGGTCTGGTCAAACTGCCAGTTCACAAACTGGAAAGCAGGATTCCGCAAGTAAGGGGTCTTCATCATGGGCAAGTTCCGTTTTATCTCCAGGTGAGCTTGTTGCGATGCGCGTATGCGGGTGGAATCCATCGCGCAACGGGGGAACTGGTGTAAAATGCGAGTAGGGATGAGTAGGGGGCCTGGAACCAAACAACGATCCATCCTTTTGCGCACCCAGCCTAAAACACCGCAGACTAAAATTCCGAAGTGCCAAATCCCAAACACCACAAGCCGAATTGAACCCCAAGCCCCGAAACCCCGAACCAGTCGGTGTCCTTTTGGTACACTCCCTCGGACTAACATGGGAGCTCCCAAAAGGCCTCTGTAAATGGAACCAAGTCTTCCAAGCGGGTCCTGAAAGCTTCCATATTAGTTGGGGGGTGTAAAAGACAACGACCTGGTAGATGAAACAACCAGGCCAACCAGGAACCGGCATCTATATGTTCTACCGCAGCCAGAAAAGACACCTAAGGTCGACCCCGGATTAATAACCGGTCCGATTCATAGAGGGGTGTCCCTCCAATAGTGATGAAATGTGATGAATCCCAACTAGTGGACACCCTAACTGGGGTTTATTCATCTGGGGTTCCCATTCTGCCGAACCCCAAAAAGCCTAAATAGCTCGGCTCACGGCCAGCTTCCGCGAATGCTCGCTGATCTCAAGCCGCGGTGTGGCTTCCTGGCGGTCAGCAGGGCCGAGGGCAAACCTACGAAAATGGCCCCAAATGGAATTCATCCTAAAATATTCCTAAAATATGGTGAAAGTTTGTGAATTCATCCTAAAACTATGGGGAGTCATCCTAATGTTGGAAATTTGGCGAATGCCTAAAATGTTCACCCTAAATGAATCAGCACTCAAAAGTTCGACCGAACCTCACCTGGATCCCTGTACGCTCATGTGCCCGCATGCTGCCCCTGACATCCAATTTCAGACAGCTACGAATGAATGATCAATTCCCTTAAACCAAAAGCAAGGAAAACCTGATTGGGACGCTGGAACAACCGCGACTGCCCGGAATCGAGGAAAGCTGGGTGCCGTGGCCGGCGCCAACCCAAGTTGACCCGAGATTCACCTTACGGATGAACATCCGAACTCGTCACTCGCAATGCCCGCCATGGGTAACAATCAGCGCAGCGCTCGTGCCTGAAACATGGAGTCATGAACATGTGCCGTCCATGCCCGCTGAACTGACTTGTTCACTTGCAATGAACAACACATATATATATATATATATATGAGTCTGTCTCAACATGGGTGTGTTGTGGTTGAGGGTGCGTTCAACTGACACCAAGAGGAAAACCAACATCTGTTGGGTGCCCCTATTTGTCACATATTCAAATAGTGGAAAGCTCGCTGATTTCCGTTCAGCTTCCTCAATAAGTGGGGACTGCACCACTTGCAACGGGAAAGGGGGTCTAAACTCGGCTCGTTTCCCCGGATTTGCCAAAGTCCACACTTGTTGGCCGCGAAAATGGTCTTCCCACCTTGAAAGACCAGAAACTCGGGGAGTGAGTTGGCTGCCACTGTACAAATATAAATATATACGTATACACACATATATACATATATAGATATATCCC
>CAUJNA010003265.1:167500-212500 GCA_963377175.1 Effrenium voratum
GAGAGACAGAAGAGAGAGAGAGAGAGACAGAGCCACAGACAGAGCCAGAATCAGAGAAACAGAGAAAGAGACAGACAGAGAGAGAGACAGCGAGAGAGAGAAAGACGGAGACTGAGAAAGAGAGACACAGAAAGACAGAGAGAGAGAGAGAGAGAGAGAGAGAGAGAAAGAGAAAGAGAAAGAGAAAGAGAAAGAGCGAGAAAGTGAGAGAGTAGAGAGGTTCGAATTAGGGTGCCCTTTTTCTGTAGAGGGGCGTGGACAGGAAGGAGACAGGGAGACAGAAAGAGACAGAGAAACAGAGACAGCGAGAGAGAGAGAGTGGGAGATTGAGGAGAGAGAGGCTTGGGGGGATGGGGAGAATGGGGAGCAGAGGGAGGGAGAGAGGACGACAGAACGCACGAGGGAGACAAGGGAGAGGGAAGAAGGAGAAAAGGGAGAGGACAATGTCGGCGGACTGAGCCGGAGGCTCTAAAGTTTGTGCAGAAGCTTGGGGGGGGACTGTGTACTCTTCATGTTCAGGTCCAGCAATCAACAGAGCCGCTGTCTCAGGGGCCCTGATTGGTGAGAGGAGTGAGGGGTCTCAAAATTCCATTGCCCAAGTTTTCCCTTCAAACTGAGATGGGAAATTAGCCTATGGCCTATGGGATTTCAGGGCCCGCCCTCCTGATTTTCGTTTTTCTTGCCACTGTTTTCCGTGGATTCAACGCTGGGGCATGGCAAGCCGCGTGTGTACACACATATATAACTATATGTGGTGTTTGTTCTACACTCCTGTGTCTCGAAACAGCCATCCTTCGCGAATAAAAAGTTACTTTCGCGAATCTTTCGCGGATTCATCGCCGAGCACTTTTCATTGCTCAAGTCAGAAAGTCGCAGCTTTTAATTACCCAGTGGAGTGCGGGAATCGCGCTTCAACTCCAGCTGTAAAGACGCAACTTTTCATCACTGGGATAGCACATGACATGCACTTCCGAAGCTCCGGCTGGAAAGCCGCAACTTTTAAGCACCAGTACAGATATGCGCTTCCGCGGTTCCAGCAGGTAAGCCGCGCAGCTCCAGCTTGAAGTCGCAACTTGTCAGTACTAAGCTAGCACACTGACCAGCACGGCGCTCAGATAGTACCTGCCCTTGCAATCGAAACCTGCGCTTTCGCACGGGCGTTCTCGGATCTTTCGCGAAAAACCATCCACGTTTCAGAGCGTAAAGCCACCGACACCCACAGACACACACACGCACAAACACACAATTGGAGCACTAACCAGCCAAGCACGGTATCAAACTGTAGCCAGGCTTTACCAGCGCCAAACAAAACACAAAGTTTTAATCAGTTAAGAAGGAAGGCTCAGCAGAAAAGATGAATGGTTTCATATGTCACTGATTTACAAGATACAGTTACACAAAACTTTCGCGGGGAAAAAATACTTTCGCAATTCCATCATGAATCTTTTGCGGAGCTACCTCAACCAACACCGATGGTCCCCAAATACTAAACTCCTTGCAAGGACCTTTAGAACTCCCATGTGTGTGTATGAACATGTCTGTCTGTGAATGCACATAACTACATGTCCCTAAAAACTTTTTTAAGTAGTCACCATGCCCTGAGAGAGGCTGACAAGCTCAAGCTCAAAACGGGCTGAGAACCGGGCCGTTCAACCATGGACTCACCCAAGAAAGGGTTCGAACTAAACATGGACGAACACACTTCTCAGTTTATATATTCAGCTTTGAGGGGGATGGACATTGGATGTATATGTCCACCAACCCTTTTGAAGTTGGTGTTCCCAACTTCAGACTTGCCCCTCTATGGGTTTACCTCAAAATGGGAGAGCTCCCATGATGATTTGTTTCCCTGTGAATTAGGCCCAAAGCGGGGGGAACTCTAAAGATTGTTCGTTTCCTTGTTGTATCCTCGCAACCCAGACCACACACACACACCGAACTCTGACTCCCAGATTCGGGCCTGACTTTTTGCCTCGGACTCCTCCCGCTTGTCCCGATCCTGGCGATGGCGGAGTGCTGAAATCGGGGCTGGAAACATGAAAAGGAAACAACAATTATTTTTGGTTTTTTGAGTATGGTCTAGTATGTTTTTTGGTTGCTGCTTGGCACCTAGGCCCAAAGTCTGAACATTTGGAACCCTGACGACTCGACCAAAACTGGAAAGCCAAAAGTCACAAGGTGTTCCATTTTGAGCACAGGGACATCTCCCACATCTTATCTGATTCTATTTCATAAGCCTGCCCTAAAATGCTATCCGTGAGGTTCCCGTGCAGCCATGCTCCTTTCCATTGGTTTCTTACCCATAGTCCGACAAGCCGATCCCCACATGCAACCCCAATGCTGGAGGATGGATGGCTCCAGGGGAGCCCTATTCAGGCTGGGTCAACGTCCCACCATTTTTGACACTGTGCCTTTTTGGGGCCGTGCAGATTTGGGCATGTTGGTTCACCCCCCAAACTAGCAATGCCCTCATACATGAGTTCATACCACAAGCCTGGTCGTAAAAGGCGCAGCTGAAGTGTACAGTCTCATACAGGCTCCCTGTGGCATTAGGTCGGTTTTTCCACTGACAAGATGCTCAGCATGTTCTCCCAAAAAAATATGGTCCAATATGTTTCCCTCCAGGTTCCCTATGTGTTCCTACATGTTGCCTAAACACATTACCCCACCAGAAAACTCCATCCACACTTGGCAAAAACAAAAGATGCTCAAAACCACGAAAAACATATGGAACCAAAGGCAAGGCACAAAGCCTAGAGGATTGGAGGCCCTAAGGCCGCGAAAACGAAAGCACTGCTTCTGGCGGAAAAAGGTGAGGGGTGGCCAAGCGAGCGAATGGCTCTCAGCTTCCAAGTTGGAAGTTGTTGACCCCACGTGAAGAAGCGTTTGCGGATGGAGTGCCTCATTTCGCAGAGGATCCTTCACTTCCGGAGCAAGCACCTCCAACTCTTATTGCTCCGCTAGGCTGCTCGCTCTGTGAGTGTCAAGTGCTCACATGATAATCACATGAAACATGGTCAATCCTCAAATCAAGTGCACTCTCGTTACTCACCGAGAATCACGGTTCACATGGGAGGCTTGGGGGCTTCAATCTGTTCTGCGGCTTCAGAAGTTGCATTTCGGAAATCAACGCAGAGGATCACGAACATCCGATAGCCAGTGGGCATTAGGAATCAACAATCAACATCACAGAAAGGCTCTGCACCAAATGTGCAAGGTCAAGATAAAGATCACAGGTGATCGAGATCGTGATTGAGCTTCATGATCTTCCCGCGTGATCGAGATTCGAGATTACACATCATGATCTGGCGGTGAAGCCTTCCATCCGTGAACTAGGATGATCCATGCACACACACACACACACATCCCAGGTAACAACTACGGGGTTCAGGGACGTGCCTCAACCATGTCTCACCCTAAAACTGCATCAAGGTGTATATTTGGGGGCATGTGGGATATGAATTACCCCCAAATGAAATTCAGTTTGCTTTTGGATTCTCACAAAGAAACGGCTGAAAGGGGAACGTTAAACACACGCACACACACCAAAGCCACGTCTTGAAGAGGCCATGTCAAGCTAGCAGTACAACTAGCACCCCATCCATCCACAAAGGAAGGATCAAACCTCAGCAAGGTTTGTTTGGGGGATGAACCCAAGGCCTTACCAAGGGGATGCTTTGTGGGGGAAATGCGGGGGGAGGGGGAGGTCCCTTTAGGATGGGGGTGGGCTTGGGTTGCGGGTTGCCATGATGGTTGGCTCGGGCTGCCTAGGTGAATGACAAAGCAAACTGACACAGCGCCACATATCTTCAGCCACATTGGCCCAAAACGCACCCTATGACAGAAACACTACCATCATCGTGTGATGTCGATACATGACCTGACTGCTTGCAGTCACCCAAATAGATTTCCGACTTCCGGGCAAAGTAGCTACCCATGCCATTTCGCTGGCACACAGGTAACATCTCCAAAATCCATGGGTGGTTCAAAAGGAAGGCGAAACCCAATTCGTAGTGGGACAACGCGACAACAAGGGAAACCACTCGCATAAGAATTCAGGAATGGATTTTAAAATTTAACCCTGCAAACCAAGGGTGAACAGCTTACATATACCATCGTGTACGCTGCGGCCCCATGCCCCCGTGGCCTTGGAAGAAGGATTCGTCTTCTTCCCTGCGCACGGCGCTTCGACTCAAACCTTTTCAGAAGCAAAATTGCCACTGGCCTGGACTCATCGCCAGCGGTCAAACATTCCGGGCGCCTTCAGGTGTAGCGGTGGCTGGGGGGGGGGGGACAGCTCCTGTTTCAATCTATGGGCGCCTCATGTTGGGACAGCCCTGTTTACTTACTGCTGATGCAAGAGGCACATATGGAAGGGTTGTCTGTCAGGGGTCATTGGGTCCCCGGTGACATGTGCGGGCTGGGGCCACAATAGACCTTCAACACGACCCGTCGTCAAGGCGCATCAGTTCGGGCAAAAGGCGCCGGCCAAAGGTCGGAACAATACCCCTAGACCAAACCGCAACATAAGCTGCCCCAAGGGGGGCCCAATGCTTTCAATCAGGCAGGGGCCATGCCCCCAGGCTACCTCAAAACTGACAAATCCCACTACTGGATCACTCCACGCTCAAGGCAAACTGCTGATGGCATCTGGGCAAAAACGAAGTGGCCCCGGTCCCATGCAATGCTTCCGTGCACACCGCAACAGGAACTGTACTCGGGTGGTGGTGTGCTGATAGTCCCTTGCCTGGCCTGCTTTCTCTGCTTTCTCGGCTTCCTCTGCGGACGGCTCCTCCTGAGATGATTGAAAAAAACGAAGAAAGGCCAGCACCTTTGCCACGGATGGAATTTCCAAGACAAATCTTGATGTCGACCCTTTTAGGCCTCCTGAGGCCTAAATAAAGGCGTTTCCAGCACCTCCCAGGCTCTCGGCCATCGCTAAACCCCGCACGTGGCCGTTTGGAGATTGATTTCACGGCTTTTGCAGGTTTGCTCCTTTTATAAGACCTTTACAGCACACCCAGGCGGCCAAATGGGAAGCATGAAAATTTGAGCACTGGGCAATTTCCCTTCCCAGGTGCCAAAGCTTACCATATCTCACCATATCCAGGGAACAAGCTTGGGGGAAGTTCTCACAAATCTCACTTCTTGGGCCAGACTCAGGCTCCCGCAGCCAAAAGCAAATACGTGTTGCTAGTTGAGCGGTACTCGCGTGGCTGATTGGCCCACATTTGCCGTTGCGTTGTCGATTCATGAAATTCATTGGGCCTTGAAAGGCAGCAAATAGCGGAAAACGTTGACTATAAAAAAGGAACGCCTTTGGACTGGCAACGGCCCGTCTGTGCTCCTTCTTCCCCTGGCCGGTTGCCGGCTGTCGCGGGGCAGGGCTCGCCTGGCGAAAGCTTAAAAAAAACTAGACCACGGTTGGCCCGAAAGCATAACATCGCAAGCGAGGTCGGCCCAACGCTGCAGGATGCGTTCTTTTTCCCTCCACGAAGCATTTGTGAAGCAAGCGCGAGACAGCGCCAGGCAAGGTGCTCTGCGCAAACTGGTCGGTGCAAGTTGGTCTGCGCAAGTTGCTCTACGCAAGTTGCACTGTGCAAGTTGCTCTGCGCAAGTTGCTCCGCGCAAGTTGCTCCGGCAAGTTGGTTCCTGCAAGTGGCTCCCTGCAAGTTGCCCTGTGCAAATTGCGCTCCCTGCAAGTTGCTCTGTGCAAGCTGCTCTGTGCAAGTTGCTCTGTGCAAGTTGCTCTGCGTAAGTTGCTCTGCGCAAGTTGCTCTAGGCAAGGCGCTCTGCGCAAACTGGTCGGTGCAATTGGTCTGCGCAAGTTGCTCTGTGCAACTTGCTCTCTGCGCAAGTTGCTTTAATATGCAAGTTGCATCTTGCGACGCCCGCCCGCGGACCAGGGAGGAATCGAACCCGCGACCCGCCGGTTCCGGGAGCAGGCGCGCGAACCACGAGACAGTTTTTGCACCTCGACCACGCCGAGGACCAGCAGAAATCGAACACCTCGACACGCCGAAGAGTCGCAGAAATCGCAAAAAACCATGGGTTTTTGCACCTCGACCACGCGCGATCCCCGCAGAGGGATTCGCAAAAAGCCATGGGTTTTTGCACCTCGACCACGCCGATCCCCGCAGAGGGTCGCGCGGGCATCGGAAATCGGAAAAAACCATGGGTTTTTGCACCTCGACCACGCCGATCCCCGCAGAGGGTCGCGCGAGCACAGCAGAAATCGCAAAAAACCATGGGTTTTTGCACCTCGACCACGCCGATCCCCGCAGAGGGGTAGTGTCGTCGGCACTACCCCGCCGCCCTAAGAAGAGATTTTAACTCCTCGCAAGTCAATTGCACTTGACTCCTTGCACTTGCAACTTGCACTTGGCTCCTTGCACTTGCAACTTGCACTTGACTCCATGCACTTGCAACTTGCACCTGACTCCTTGCACTTGCAACTTGCACTTGACTCCTTGCACTTGCAACTTGCACTTGACTCCATGCGCAGCTCGCAATGACTCTCATGACTCCTTGCAATGACTCCTTGCAATGACTCCTTGCACTGACTCCTTGCAATGACTCCTTGCAATGACTCCTTGCAATGACTCCTTGCAATGACTCCTTGCAATGACTCCTTGCAATGACTCCTTGCAATGACTCCTTGCAATGACTCCTTGCAATGACTCCTTGCAATGACTCCTTGCCATGACTCCTTGCAATGACTCCTTGCAATGACTCCTTGCAATGACTCCTTGCAATGACTCCTTGCAATGACTCCTTGCAATGACTCCTTGCAATGAGTCCTTGCATTGACTTTCATGATGGTGATTCCTTGCAATGACACCTTGTAATGACTCCTAGCAATGACTCCTAGCAATGACTCCTTGCAATGACTCCTTGCAATGACTCCTTGCAAAGGACTCCTTGCAATGACTCCTTGCAATGACTCCTTGCAATGACTCCTTGCAATGACTCCTTGCAATGACTCTTGCAATGACTCCTTGCAATGACTCCTTGCAGTAACTCCTAGCAATGACTCCTAGCAATGACTCCTTGCAATGACTCCTAGCAATGACTCCTTGCAATGACTCCTTGCAATGACTCCTTGCAATGACTCCCTGCAATGACTCCTTGCAATGACTCCTTGCATTGACTTTCATGATGATGATTCCTTGCAATGACACCTTGTAATGACTCCTAGCAATGACTCCTAGCAATGACTCCTTGCAATGACTCCTTGCATGACTCCTTGCAATGACTCCTTGCAATGACTCCTTGCAATGACTCCTTGCAATGACTCCTTGCAATGACTCCTTGCAATGACTCCTTGCAATGACTCCCTGCAATGACTCCTTGCAATGACTCCTTGACAATGATTCCTTGCAATGACACCTTGTAATGACTCCTAGCAATGACTCCTAGCAATGACTCCTTGCAATGACTCCTTGCAATGATGACTTGCAATGACTCTTTGCAATGACTCCTTGCAATGACTCCTTGCAATGACTCCTTGCAATGACTCCTTGCAATGACTCCTTGCAATGACTCCTTGCAATGACTCCTGCAATGACTCCTTGCAATGACTCCTAGCAATGACTCCTAGCATGACTCCTTGCAATGACTCCTTGCAATGACTCCTTGCAATGACTCCTTGCAATGACTCCTTGCAATGACTCCTTGCATGACTCCTTGCAATGACTCCTTGCAATGACTCCTTGCAATGACTCCTTGCAATGACTCCTTGCAATGACTCCTTGCAATGACTCCTTGCAATGACTCCTTGCAATGACTCCTTGCAATGACTCCTTGCAATGACTCCTTGCCATGACTCCTTGCAATGACTCCTTGCAATGACTCCTTGCAATGACTCCTTGCAATGACTCCTTGCAATGACTCCTTGCAATGACTCCTTGCAATGACTCCTTGCAATGACTCCTTGCAATGACTCCTTGCAATGACTCCTTGCAATGACTCCTTGCAATGACTCCTTGCAATGACTCCTTGCATGACTCCTTGCAATGACTCCTTGCAATGACTCCTTGCAATGACTCCTTGCAATGACTCCTTGCAATGACTCCTTGCAATGACTCCAATGACTCCTTGCAATGACTCCTTGCAATGACTCCTTGCAATGACTCCTTGCAATGACTCCTTGCAATGACTCCTTGCAATGGCTCCTTGCAATGACTCCTTGCAATGACTCCTTGCAATGACTCCTTGCAATGACTCCTTGCAATGACTCCTTGCAATGACTCCTTGCAATGACTCCTTGCAATGACTCCTTGCAATGACTCCTTGCAATGACTCCTTGCAATGACTCCTTGCATTGACTTTCATGATGATGATTCCTTGCAATGACACCTTGTAATGACTCTCATGAGAACAACTCAAGTGAACCCAGCGGAAGAACCCTTCGCCATGCTTTCGGGAAAAAAACCTCCGAAGGTGTCATCCATGAACTTGTGGAAACATGTGGCTGTGGGTCGAAATCAAACAGGAGTGGTTACGCAGGTTTTGGTCCATGTTTCCACTTACCAGGGTTCCATTTTGGCAACGTTCTTTTTGAGCCACAGCCTTGTGCAGTTGAGCCCCCTCTTGATGGTGCTCAGGGGGGAATGTTTTTCACCCAGGGGTCCCCTTAAAGGAAACCACACAGGATGGTGTATAGCGGTTATTCCCTCACGCCCTGCATATCGCACCAGCATGCCTTCTGGACACATCATTTCGCATGTGCCATCTGATTCTAAACATATGGGGGTTGATCAACATTCCTGGCCCCCAAATGACCTTTGGTGGTTTTCCAGTTTCCCCGCTGACCATCCCATGTAAGGAGCCTTCTGATTCATTCCCCATATTGTCTTGGTTGCTGTCTGCTCCCCGGCTAAAAGTTTAACTTTTAGTAGTTTAATGGAAAACCAACTAGTTGGCAAAAAGTTAAAGTCCTAACATCTAAGCAAAATGGACCAAAGTCCCCCGCACCTTCTCCGGCTTCGCTGACTCCGCCTCTGCCCGGGCCAGGGTGTCGCCCGGCAGCGGGTGGCCTGGGGTGCAGTTTTGGCTGGCAACGGCCCAGCTGACTTCCTGAGTGAAGTAAATCAAACAAGTGAAGCAAGTGAAAGAAATGAAACAAGTGAAACAAGTGAACAAGTCAAACAAGTCAAACAAGTCAAACCGGCTCATTCCCAGCAGTGAAAAATCCGCAACATCTAAAAGCTTAGCAAGGGTCCAGGTCAAGAACAAGTCAAGCAAGTCAAACAGCCCAACAAATCCTGAGTCAACTTAATTTCCCTTTTGTTTGCCACTCAAGTAAGAAAAATGATCTCCCACCAAACCAAAAATCCAGGAACTGGGCACAGTTCGCACCCCGAAATCCACAAAAAGCAAAAACATGTCGCCTAGAAAGTTACACTTGCCCAATCTATGCCCCTCGCGGGTAAATGTCCCTTTCTCCCAAAATGTTCTTAACGAAGACCTCAAAGAAATCCCGTGCCGGCTTTATGCCTCATTCAAGAACATTTGGTACGCGAGACGTGAAAACCGTTCCTTCCCCATCCGTTTCCTGCGGTCGCACCTATCTCTGAGGAACATGACCAAAGAGATGGGCACTCCCTACTGGTAAACAGAGTAAACAGATTGAAGGCCGGGAACTCGATTGTTGAGAAACACCCCACCCCCGCACCCCCCACAAAAAAAAAAACAAAAACAAACAGAAACACACACACACACACACACACACACACACACACACACACACACACACACACACACACACACACACACACACACACACACACACACACACACACGCACACACGCACACACGCACACACGCACACACGCACACACGCACACACGCACACACGCACACACGCACACACGCACACACGCACACGCACACACGCACACACGCACACACGCACACACGCACACACGCACACACGCACACACGCACACACGCACACACGCACACGCACACACGCACACACGCACACACGCACACACGCACACACGCACACACGCACACACGCACACACGCACACACACACGCACACACGCACACACGCACACACGCACACACGCACACACGCACACACGCACACACGCACACACGCACACACGCACACACACACACACACACACACACACACACACACACACACACACACACACACATCCCCCCCAGAAAAAAAGAAAACACACACACACACACCAAAGCAAAGTTCCCCTTGGTATGCAAGACCAGGCTGCCGCGCCGAAGCCGGTGCTACGCCCCAGGGGGCCGAAGGCAGGGGACCCCACCAGGCGCTCCTTTCGACCCGCGTTCGCAAGTTACATGGTTTCAAAGCGCTCAGAAAGGCGCGCTACATGCAGGGCTTACTATGCAAGTTACTGTCTTCATACCGCCCTTAGCAAACTGCAAACTGACTTCAAGGGGCTTGGGGAGTTCATGAATGAGGTTTACATCCCGCTCTGCAAGCAAGACCCGACCGCCCAACAGGGGAGACAAACATCGCTTTCTCGGTACTTGACAGTGAAAGGAATTTTCATTTAGGGGGACCCCGGTTTATTGGTAAAGGTAGGGATTAGTGCCCCCCGCCCAAACAACAAAAAACACAAACAATGCTTGAGCCCGGTTCCATGCTTCGGCATGCCTACATGCAATAAATAAACGGGTCTTCGAAAATGGCCTTCCAGCACTCCACAAAGCTCCATGATGAATGGAGGTTAGTCTTCCAAACAGAACTCGGTCTTTGGTCCAGTTGCATCTTCCTCTTGAGCAGTTGGCGCCCGTATCCGCACCCGACCATCCCATAGCTCCTGCGGCGAGCCTCAGAAGGGAAACAAAAGCCGTGAAGAAACACACACACACACGAGATAGAAGGCCTCCCTATTTCTGGTATGTGGCATGTAGCAAGTTGCCAAACTGCTTGGCCACCCGAAGCGAGATATGAGCCCACGATCAGAACCAACAATTGCCACCCACACACACACACACACCCACCGCCCGCCCGCCCACGCACGCAACCACGCGCACAGGCACACACGGCCGCACGCCGTGCGCAAGGACGCGCATACGCACACACACCTACACGCAGGCATGCTTGCTCCTTGGTCCCGCTTGGCCGAGCCAGCCACCCGTTTTGTGCCCACGATATCTTGGCACCCACTGGCGCCGCTACGAACCTCAAGCAAGGCCTCAAGGCCAGTCTTCTGGCTGAGAATTTGATGGGATTACCAAGTGCCGGACCCAAAGTCTAACATGCTGCTTTGGCTGGAAATTCAAGGGGAAGTCAAGCAGATTGAGCTTAAAGAACTTCACGATTATCACGATTTGTTCAGGATCTTCTTCACATCACCCCATACACAGAAAGTTCCGCTGTTTAACTGGCTAGCGTTTGTTGGGCTTCCATTTCTTGAGGGTGCCGCAAGTTTTGGGGCTGTTGGACAGGACGCCAATGGGTGAGCTTGAAACCAAGCCCAGCTTCTTGGGCGACCGGGGCCGCCGGCCTTTGGGCACCTGGCACGGATGAAAGAGCTGTGCGCTTCAGCCCGAGACCCCAGACCTGGTCAGGAAAAAACGCCTTTGCTGTGGGTTTCTGTTGACCCCTCTGCCAACCCCAAAGCAGTCGAGTTTTTGTGGGTTTCGTAGCAACCATGCGAAACAGGCCGGTCCTTTGGCCGAGTAACTATTTTTCCGGCTGACATGTTTGAGATATCTCCAAGAGAAGCCCGGAACCACTTTGAGGGAGCAATGCCTGACATTTCCTCAAGTCTGCGAAGAGAGTGTCCATGAACTTGAGATGAAATACTTACGAAGGACCCGCAAATCAAGAAGAAGACCTAAGCCACGCCCCCCCCCCCCAATAAGCGACCCAGCGCGGTGACCTAACAGGGTTGACCGCGTTGAATCTCAAAGCCACAGCCGTACTGGGGAGAGCCAACAGACTAAAGCTGATACAGGCATCCTCAAAGCGACAAGAAGACGTGTTTTCCCAAAGAAGAAGCCAACATTGGATGGTCTCTTCTCCTGGACCGTCTCTCTTCCAGGTTTCTGGGCTTCCGTAACAGGAGAATCGGGTTGACATGGGCAGGCCGTTCCCGGGCTCCTTCCGAATCAAGGCGGTTGCCCCCAGTGCTTGGGCGGATTGTAGGGGCCGGTAGCATGGGATTTAACACCTTCGGTGATACCAACCTGGGTCATTCCCATACATCACTTTAAAGGGTTTGGCCCGCTTGGTATCAGAAAGCGGCCCCAAAGCCCTAGTTCCCAAACAGCAATGGTTCAACGAAAGTCAGAGTCGCTGACTAAACGGACCAAGGGTTGGCCAACCAAAAACCCGCATTTGGCAGGCAATGCCCTGAACCGTTCCCTTGATTCATGAAATCGTTGGACCCCGGAAGCACGGCAGTGGCAACTCTTCAACCCCTGTGGCTTTGACCTGTGAGCGAAACCCCCCAGACGTAAAGACTGAACCCTTGGCCTCCCCCCAAAAAAAATAAAAACATGAAAAACACACCGATTCGAATTACAAGAGCTATTGCCAATGCCTCTACCAATCCTAATTGTCTTCATAGTTTTAAAGCACATTCATTCTTGCATTATGTTCAACAAATCATCAAATGAAGGGAGCCCCGCTTCAAGATCCCCACCCGCTTTGTCATCCTGTCAGTCTCCAGCCCTATGGCCACCAAAGGGGTAAAGCCCATGAACGCGCCACGTTTGTAACCCCTTAAGGAATCCCGGGCGGCCAAGCAGGTAAGAAATTGGAGGGTCGGTCGGGCGCGCGCCTCCTCGGCCTTCACTAGCCTGGATCGAGGTGTGTTTTGGCTCAAGGTTTCCACGGCCGCAAAGCTCTTGGTTGGGATGGGGGCGGTGTCTTTGGTTTGATTCTCCTTTGAAACAACCCGGAAAGAGGGCAACCTCGAACAGAATAACAGGTTGGATGGTTCAAACTGGAGGGATGCCTAATCCTAAGATGCTGAACAACCCAAATGAACGTCATGGTTTGAGCTTTGCCTCTCTACTCTCGTGCCGTCGGACTCCGTCCCGAAGGTGGGGGTACACAGGGGGCCCAGCAGCGAGGCTCAATGTTCGGCATTCTCATCACCACTCGCCGCCAGGCAGTCCCCCAACCGCTAATTTAGCCACTACACGCCGCTCGTGAGGAGAAAACTGCTGAATTGGAACAGCATTCGAGAGCCAGTCGAACGTGGGCTCGAGCTTTCTTCCGCCATTCCAGGGATCCGTCTTTCCAGAAGATAAGGGCTTGGTAACGAGTGCTTTAGAGAAAGAACGACGGGCGACAAGAGCAGGAAGGGACAATCTGATGGGTTCCATGTTGGGTGGAACAGGGATACTTCTATGATCAACTTAATGGAGCGAGCGAAAAAAGAGAAGCATCGTGGATCACGAGGCTTCTGCAGTCTTTGAATGGGGAACGCCCTTCAAAATGGTTGATGGCCATAAATCCACATACTATAAGTGATGCGTACAGAGTGACAATTAAACATCATGTCACCCATGGCAAATCATTGGGCCCTGGTTTGCCATCCGAAACACAAGTCCAGAAACAGGGGATGTGAGCCTGTCCCCGGCCGGATTCCCTCACCGTCTCGAACAGGACCCACCTACCGAAATAGAACATCCATGTGGCAAACGCTGACCGTGACCGGGCTGCGCTTGACATGAAGCTGGAGTTCATTCAAGCAACATCGTCAAAATTAGCCCCTAAATTGTGGTTTCAAGGGAACTCCCCAGAGAAAGCAATTTTTGAGACCCCGTTTTAAGGAGCCAAGCGGAACAGAACCGGCGCGATGTTGGGTGTAATCTCTAACAGGGAAGTTTAATAGGCCCACGTCGTGGCATCCAAGGGTCCCCAGCAACTCGGTCAACGATTCAACTGCCTAAGCATTCCATAGGTCAAAATTCCCCCAACGAGCCTGGACAAAGGGCGAACTGCTGGGACCTTGACTAGGACTTCAAGATTCGCTTTGCACAATTTCGGGTTCACCCCACCTCCTAGTCTAAGTTCGTTCTCTGGTCTTTCCTTTGACCCTTACCATGGTTGTTCAAAAATATTGGCCGGATCCAACCGCCCCTACTAACCCAAGCTGGTCTTTTAACATTTGACAGGCACAACAAAGAGGCAGCCCAAAACTGGGCCCACAAGCGGGCACCCTCATTTGAATTTGAGAAGCGGACCCGCAGCCATGCGAAGCTACATCGGTGTATAAACAGGGCCCCTCGGCCCCTCGCTCTCAATGGATCTGGATCCTTCTCCCTTTTGGATTACTCGGGACTCTGGAATCTGCGGTCTTTTCTTGGCCCAACCCTGCACACCGCAAGATGTCGTTTCCAGCTTCTGGTCCATAGCCGCCCATCGCCTACCTTGAAATGCCCTTCCCGGAATCCTTTTTTTCAAGGCAGCGCCCTGAAACCCTGCCCCAAACTCAACCTAGAAAATGAAACCCCAAACAAGAGCCATGGCTTCGGAGTTCCCCCTGCCGCCCTGCGCGCGTTGTTCGCCCGCCTCGCCGATGGCACCAGCGGGGGCGGGGACCCCGGCGACCCCGGCGACCGCGGCCTTGGAGCCTCCTGGGCTTGGGGGGGGGGGGGGCGGGCGCCCCCATTTTGGGGTAGGTGCACCACCCATTTTAGTCTATTTTAGTGAAGATTGGGATGTAATGAATAATACCCTAAATGAATAATAATATTAACCCCGGAATAATAAACCCCTGGTTGATTAAGTTTGGGGGTGTCCCCGTTTAGTGGGGATTCAGACCAGTTTTGGAGGGAACACCCCCTAATAATGGGACGGGTTTATTCATCCTGGGTCAACATTAGCAGTCAGCTAGCACGCATCGTGAGAGAGCTCCTTGTTCAGCCCACTAGAGCGGAAATTCATAGTGCTTATTTTTCAGAGGGTCCTTCACTTTCTGGGGCACATGTCCCAGCCGATCTGTGGCCAAGGCAAAGCGAAAGCGCCTGCATGCAGTTCAGGGGTGCCCTTTGTGCTCAGCCCCTGGAACGCTGGCAAGTGGGAAACTGCCTTCTTCACCGCGGGTAAATGATTCCCGAAAAATGTCTCAGACATGAGGCTTGCAAACACCGAGCGAGTGTCCACACGTGTTTGTTTGTTTGTTTGCCTGAGGGAGGGGCTCGAACCATTGCGGTAGCAATAAAGAGCTCTGCTTTTGGCCTAGAAAAAACAAATGTCTCGCGAAAGTCAATGATACATGGCCAATGTTCGACCCCAAACTTAAGATAAGAATATAGTTGTGTTTATGATCTTAGGTAAATGTTAGCCAAGGGTAAGGATGTAAGCATACCAAATGTTGACCCAGAGTAGAGGCTTCCGCCTGACACAACCAAGTGCAGCAGTTGCCTATGTTCTCTCACCACCTTCGCTTGAGAGCCTCCAGCTCGATCCCTTGAGTCGAAATCTCGCTTGGTCCCTGACGCGCTTTGGTGCTTTCTTGGCACCTGGCCGTGTCGCAGTTGCATCACCAGCTACGACCGTAAGGGCACTTTTGCAGGGTTGACCCGTTTGCGTGGTCAATCTATCAGGCAAAAGGGCAAAAGGCTGCCAGATGCTGCCAGCGAACAACAAGGAAAAGAACTCTACAAGTTCTGAATGAGTGTTGCGGGGTGGTTGGTCCCAAATGATCAACTTGTCCACCCCCTCAAGACGCGGGCCCACTTTAAGGGGCCCAATAGGGAACACTCCACCTGAAAAAAGGGCCCCTCCCCGTTGCTCACTCACGCACGCCTGCGGCGGCAGGAAGGCCTAATGCCTGGCCTCGGCAATCGAAGGGAGCCGGAAGCAAACCCGACGATGCCCAGCCGCTGACCTGTTTATCACTTCGAAGATGCCCTGGCCCATAAAAACAAAAATCAAAAAAACATGAATGCCAAGCCTCCCCCCTCACTTCGAAGATGCCCTCGGCCCCACAAAACAAAGCAACACATGCCAACCCTTCTCTCCCCCCTTCGTGACATCTCTCAGCGACAGTGCGCAATGCAGGGGCCCCTTCATACAGGAATCCGGGCACCTTCCCTACGGTGGGTTTGGGGGCATACCGTTGCTTTCTGCCCCCAAGAATCAAAGGCACTTTAGCGGCTGAAAAGAGAAAGTATCTTTCAAACGGGTTTTGATAGAACTTTGAATTAATCTGGGATAAATTTTGGATGGATGTTGCTGGGATGAGTTGGGATACAGCTCCGTTGGAAGAACACGCCAAATGCCTCCCCCCCACCCCGGTGGGAGCTGCAACCGCTCTTGGTGCTGCGCTGACCAGCTCCTCAATGACCTCCGGTTGCATGAGTGTCGGGCCAAATGGATCAACTGGAACCCAGAGCAAAAAGTCGCCCTCCGAGCAATCAAGGAACCTGAAAGCGGATCCCCTGGCTGTAAATTTGAAAAAGGGACCCTCTGGCGGACATCATTTCGCTGGATGTCATGTCCACTAACCGCTCTTGAGGTGCCTGTTAAAGAAAACCGATCCCCACAAGGCAAACATCAAACAGGTGTGGACAAGGAAGCAGGCGCTGACGCGGCCCAATGGCCCAACTGCCACTTGCCTGACCACTCACAGGCTGACAACATGCTCCAGTTCTGCAAGGCTCAGAGTTCACTTTGCTCGGCCAATTTCCAGGGCGCACGCTGCTTCATAGGTAGCCTACCCCAAGATGTGAATATGCTTTTCGGGAAGACACCAGTGATCATGACATTATTTGGCGTTCAAGTCCCAAAGAACCACATCCTACTTGCTGAGTGAGTTTCAGCATATGGCCAATTTGGGCTTGGGGCTTCGGAGAGTCGCTCATCCACTCACTTGACAGAGACAGTGGTCAGAGAGACACAGAACGGACGCAAAGTGCCCCGCCTACGCTTCTGAACGTTGAAATGGCACGATTCTCCCAGATTCTACTGGGGAAAAGCGCGCATCCCGCGCCGGGCCCACTCGTGCCCACAATCGAGAGCACCCCGCTCCCCCTCAAGAGCCAGGAGGCCAGCTTTCGGGATAAGCAAATCCAGCCAAGTCAGGACTTTGGAGTTTCTCAGGTCTGGAGTTTGGGTGGGGATGTTGGGGGAATAGGTCTCCCCCGAAAAGGCCTCGCCCCGGCAAATCAGACATCCCACTCGCCTCTGACGACAGTAGCGCCTTGGAAAACCGTGCCGACTCAACTGGGCCCTTTGAGGGGCACCGAAATCTGGCACTTGCGCATGTAGGGCTCATTTACCCCCGGATTTTCTCCCCTTGTCCGCGAAACGCAAAGCTTCAGGTCCAAGTGGTCGCCAAGTGCAATTCGAAAGGCTCACGATTCCTATTCAAATTCAGGAGAACGACCCAAGGCCCCATACAAGGACACTTCCTTGGTTCTATCAGAAGTACTCTGAACACCTTTCGGGGATGGGGGGGTACGTGCAGGCAGGGCTCCGATTCTCGCATCAGCACGCATGACTCACCACACTCAGCACTCATGCCTTCGGTGCACAGGCCATGGCTTTGTCTTGCAAATCGGATCTGTACAACTCCACGTTTGTTGGCGGGAGCGGGGGAAGTGCGCTGTAGCACTGTGAAGTCAGGTTTTGCTGAGAAGCCTCATGTCTCTCCTGATCCACGTGGCACAAAATGAAAATCGGGCAACCTCAAATGGGAGAAAGGAAGGCACCCACCTGCTAAATCAACTTGGAGAGTTCCAAGGCCTGATCACTTTACGAAACCCAGACCCAAAAGCAACTTCGGAACAATGTCCCCCCCACCCATCCACCCGCTCAAAAAGGTGCAACACAGCCCCCTCTCAATATTACAAATTGTCCAGCAGGCAGTTACACTCATTTCCAGAGGGGTGCGGAGGTGGCTGGATTGTGACCATTCAATCATCCAAACAACGCCAAAAGCTGCGTCTTCATGACTTTAGCTCTTGCAGCGCAGGTTCCTTCAAGGATTCATCCAAAGCCACCTGCTTCACAAGGGGATCCTCTACATCGCTGATCCTGGCCCAAGATCTGAACAAGGCCCTCTGACCCTTAGCTGCAGCCCGCTCAGGCCCCGGCGGTCACATCCAAAGAGTCCATGTGGCCTGCAAACCGCTGGTGCTCAGTAGGGAATGAGACATCGAATGACCCCAAGAAAAACCATCCCCGATGTTGCTTCCTTTCAGGGAATCCCAAAACGGTTCATTCCCAAAACCCGGAAGGTCATTCCCTACGCACCAGCAAGTAAAGCCGCTCCTACCACAATGCCTCGCCAAGTCTGAGATAGTCCTCAAGGCTAGCCTGGGGCTACAATGTTGGCCCCCGACCGGGTTTGTTCTTGCAGTAGGCTATGGGAGAGGCCGAGGAAGCCAAAAAGTATCTAAGCTGCTTGCTAACCCCAAAGCAAACCAAAACGGGACTTACCTGTTGCTGTTCTTCGAGATCCATTTAACACCCGCGGGAAGCCTGTGCCGAGCCTGTGACAACATCTCGAAGGAAAACATGGCGTGGTTCTTTCTTTCGCAGTGGCTTGGCCACTTTTTCTTTACCGCCAAAATTATATTCCTAAAACGTGAAGAACGTTCAGGAACTCGGGGACTGCTTGTTTCAATCATGGAAGTGGACTATTGCGGCCTTGCAAAGGAAAATAAAGCATTTTTACGCAGCACTGAAAAGGACACCCAGCAACTAGCATCAACAATCCCATGCCCTCGATCCGACAAGCACCAAGTAAACAGATGTAAACAGGAGCGTTTTGGAAGACTACTATCCTAAATGAAAGCGCCCCTTATGCACTTCCAGGATTCTTTGAGACAGGTATGGGGGGCTTATCCTTGGCTTATCCATCAGCCACATTTTTTCAGGTACGCGTGTCCCGGGCTTTTACGGTTTGCCACCTGGCCGCAGGTGAAGACAAAGTGGCAAGACGAGTTCTGCGAAGCGCCAAGCCGCCAAAAGCATAATCAGAATGGGGTGGGGTACGGGTACTGAATCAAGTCATAAAGTATCAGAGCACCATGTGCGTAACTATTTATCCCCCTTCCCTAGCTTGTTGCAAACCTGGCAACGTTCAGTGCAGAAATTTCGGCCTGGGAATCCGGATCCGCGCAAAACCACGGAGTCGCTGGGTGCCCAGTGCAACCGTGTGACGAATGGCTGGACGGACTGCAAGACTTGCGGCCCCAAGCGCACGTAGGCACATTCCCACTTCTTGCTAACACATGATCTCAGCTTGACTGAAAGCTAAAGTTCTACAGAAGCTGATCCGCAAGCCACACTTCCCTTGACATTTGTGTGCTGTGGGCTTGTGGCCGCTTCCTTGACTTGATTTGTGGGTGTGGTGTGTTTGAGGGCAACCCCGCTGGGGTTAACCCAGCCACGTCCACCTTGAGCCCAGGGAGAGTCAGAAGCGAGGCACACGGCACAAGCACGGACTTTCGTACTGCTTGGCCATCTCCGGTTGCTTCTGCAGGGAGGTACACCCCAGTACACCCGCTTCGTATCACAGCCAAGTAGTGGCGGCCAAGTGATCCTTTGATATCTGAGCATCCGTAATCCTGATCTACGAATCCGGAAAACTAAAAATACAACAGAGGCAGCAGAAAGCACACATCATCGTGGGGCCAGAGGTCGCAAACCAAAACCCTTTGCGAGATTCTTCTATTTGCCCAAAACCATAGGGTGCTTTGGATGGCCATGACTATTACAGAAAAAAAGAAGAAAGGAAAACCGGGCAACGCTTGCTCTGGCCCAGGGCAACCTAGCCTTCCTAGATAGGTCATTCGACCGAACTGATCAAAGTGGCCGGTCGCTTTCCTGTTAACATCCAAATCCGTCCATCAGGCCCTTTGAGCATACATCCCCCCCTCACGAGGGTATTGCTACATACAGATCATTGCAAAACAAAAGCGAATGTTTCAAGTTGGAGCCTGGTACCCCTTAACCACATAGAGTCGCCCCGTTGGGAATATGATCTTCCAGGAACCCTGGTTCCATCTTTGGTCTAGCGTTGGGTACAAGGAACCAGCGATGTTCGGCACCAGGGTGTGGGTCAACATTAGGCACCCCTATTGGAAACCCTCGCAAATGGAAACAAGGTCCAAAACCTGGGGAGTACCCCTTTGCCGTGGGTTTTGAAGGAACACCAACAAGGAATACCACCTAAAACCCACAGCTCCAAGCCCCAAAACATCCCAAAACCACCAAGACTTGAGGCTCCAAGCCCCCAAAAAAAGGACAGACAGGTCCACGTGGCCTTCGACAACAAGGAATACCACCTAAAACCCACAGCTCCAAGCCCCAAACCACCAAGACTTGAGGCTCCAAGCCCCCAAAAAAAGGACAGACAGGTCCACGTGGCCTTCGACAACAAGGAATATCACCTAAAACCCGCAGCTCCAAGCCCCAAACCACCAAGACTTGAGGCTCCAAGCCCCCAACAAAAGGACAGACAGGTCCACGTGGCCTTCGACAACAAGGAATACCACCTAAAACCCACAGCTCCAAGCCCCAAACCACCAAGACTTGAGGATCCAAGCCCCCAACAAAAGGACAGACAGGTCCACGTGGCCTTCGACAACAAGGAATATCACCTAAAACCCGCAGCTCCAAGCCCCAAACCACCAAGACTTGAGGCTCCAAGCCCCCAACAAAAGGACAGACAGGTCCACGTGGCCTTCGACAACAAGGAATACCACCTAAAACCCACAGCTCCAAGCCCCAAACCACCAAGACTTGAGGCTCCAAGCCCCCAACAAAAGGACAGACAGGTCCACGTGGCCTTCGACAACAAGGAATACCACCTAAAACCCACAGCTCCAAGCCCCAAACCACCAAGACTTGAGGCTCCAAGCCCCCAACAAAAGGACAGACAGGTCCACGTGGCCTTCGACAACAAGGAATACCACCTAAAACCCACAGCTCCAAGCCCCAAACCACCAAGACTTGAGGCTCCAAGCCCCCAACAAAAGGACAGACAGGTCCACGTGGCCTTCGACAACAAGGAATACCACCTCTCCAAACAAAAGGACAGGTCCACGTGGCCTTCGACAACAAGGAATACCACCTAAAACCCACAGCTCCAAGCCCCAAACCACCAAGACTTGAGGCTCCAAGCCCCCAACAGACAGGTCCACGTGGCCTTCGACAACAAGGAATACCACCTAAAACCCACAGCTCCAAGCCCCAAACCACCAAGACTTGAGGCTCCAAGCCCCCAACAAAAGGACAGACAGGTCCACGTGGCCTTCGACAACAAGGAATACCACCTAAAACCCACAGCTCCAAGCCCCAAACCACCAAGACTTGAGGCTCCAAGCCCCCAACAAAAGGACAAACAGGTTCACGTGGCCTTCGACAACAAGGAATACCACCTAAAACCCACAGCTCCAAGCCCCAAACCACCAAGACTTGAGGCTCCAAGCCCCCAACAAAAGGACAGACAGGTCCACGTGGCCTTCGACAACAAGGAATACCACCTAAAACCCACAGCTCCAAGCCCCAAACCACCAAGACTTGAGGCTCCAAGCCCCCAACAAAAGGACAGACAGGTCCACGTGGCCTTCGACAACAAGGAATACCACCTAAAACCCACAGCTCCAAGCCCCAAACCACCAAGACTTGAGGCTCCAAGCCCCCAACAAAAGGACAGACAGGTCCACGTGGCCTTCGACAACAAGGAATACCACCTAAAACCCACAGCTCCAAGCCCCAAACCACCAAGACTTGAGGCTCCAAGCCCCCAACAAAAGGACAGACAGGTCCACGTGGCCTTCGACAACAAGGAATACCACCTAAAACCCACAGCTCCAAGCCCCAAACCACCAAGACTTGAGGCTCCAAGCCCCCAACAAAAGGACAGACAGGTCCACGTGGCCTTCGACAACAAGGAATACCACCTAAAACCCACAGCTCCAAGCCCCAAACCACCAAGACTTGAGGCTCCAAGCCCCCAACAAAAGGACAGACAGGTCCACGTGGCCTTCGACAACAAGGAATACCACCTAAAACCCACAGCTCCAAGCCCCAAACCACCAAGACTTGAGGCTCCAAGCCCCCAACAAAAGGACAGACAGGTCCACGTGGCCTTCGACAACAAGGAATACCACCTAAAACCCACAGCTCCAAGCCCCAAACCACCAAGACTTGAGGCTCCAAGCCCCCAACAAAAGGATAGACAGGTCCACGTGGCCTTCGACAACAAGGAATACCACCTAAAACCCACAGCTCCAAGCCCCAAACCACCAAGACTTGAGGCTCCAAGCCCCCAACAAAAGGACAGAAGGTCCACGTGGCCTTCGACAACAAGGAATACCACCTAAAACCCACAGCTCCAACCCCCACCACCAAGACTTGAGGCTCCAAGCCCCCAACAAAAGGACAAACAGGGTCACGTGGCCTTCGACAACAAGGAATACCACCTAAAACCCACAGCTCCAAGCCCCAAACCACCAAGACTTGAGGCTCCAAGCCCCCAACAAAAGGACAGACAGGTCCACGTGGCCTTCGACAACAAGGAATACCACCTAAAACCCACAGCTCCAAGCCCCAAACCACCAAGACTTGAGGCTCCAAGCCCCCAACAAAAGGACAGACAGGTCCCTGTGGCCTTCTTTCGAGCCGAGCCGAGGCGCCAAGCTCTCGTCCTCATCGCAGCCGCAGCAGTGCAGCGACCCCTCCCAGCAGCCCTCCCCCGGTGCGAAGAAGCGCACCTGGGCCCAAAGGTGTCGGATCTGTCGGATCTCTGGGGTGACCCCGCAGAAAGAACGCGCTACATGGGGGCTGGTCAATATCCCCCCGCCAAAAAAAAAACAAACAACAACCACATGGGTAGCTTATTTCCCATTTAGGAAAGATCATCATGTTTTAATGGGCTTGCCCAATTGGCATCCCATAACAACTTTTTGATCAACCCCCATGGTGGTTCAAAAGGAAGCCCCCCCGACAAAAGAAACTACTTGTGTGGGGTGGGGTGGGGTCGGGTGGGGTGGGGTGGGGTGGGTGGGGGATTATCCAAACCTCAAATTCAGGAAGAACCAGATCCTGCCACTCCTCGGCCAGGTCACTTTGTCCAGGCTCTCCTCCAAGGCCTTTCCCGAATACTGGGCGTTGGCGTGATGCTGCCTGAGACTGGCGTTGCAGAAGTCAACCAACGAACATGGTCAACTGCATGGGTCGCCTAGTTTGTCCTCCCAACCAATTGACTCCTTTTGGGAAAGACCCCAAAACAGGAATGGGAAAACCTACATGAGGAACCCTGAGGTGGAACCTTAATTGGTGGGGTTCTACTGAAGGTACCACGATGTATCCCAACAGATCGTAATTGGTGCGCTCATCTATCGGTGGCTTTGTCTTGCTGGAAGCATGGCTGAAGTATGGTACTCAACTATTTGAAAGCCCCTCCCGAGCACAGAAACACCACCTTTTCCAGGTTCAATGGTGGGAATTCAATTAGTTTCTCATGTCCCGCCGAACGGCATCTGAACTTGCGGAGGGAAGGAACCTGGCGATTCCGGAAAACCAGTCAGCAAAATCACCCCTTTCCAACAGCAATGGCAAGCTGCAAGTGTCTTGGGCGTGGCTCCCACAAGATTTTGGGCTTCAACATGACGAAGCTCGGCTTCGTGCATCCCCGGCTTCAAGGGTTCCACGTAATCCTCTGGCTGTTCCTGGTGGGACTTGAGGTAGTACCCTTGAATTATGCCACCCACTTGGCAAAAAAGACTATCAGCCCCGATTCAGGAGCCTCACACCAACGACGGAGCCAGCAAAACTTAGTATCTAGGGCTTCCCAGTACGCTTCGGGACTGTCCCTGAGTCTGCTTTTACATACCCGCGTGATTGCGACGCAAGGGAATGGGGCAGCACCCCCGTTCAGAGATCCTTTTGGGACAACGTCCCTAATGATCTGCAAGGGTCTACTTGGACCTGGGGTTGACATCAATATCGGTGCCAGATTCATCATAAAGGTTGATAGGTACAGCAGAGTCATTCTATGCCATACTGAAAAAGGGTGCCTAACTCAGCAAAGACAACCCAAGGGCGAGCAAATCAGGGTCCCCTGTTCGAATCAGTTTCATACAACAAGCTACACGTCACTAATACTAAACCAAACCAGCACGAACTCGATACTGAACAAAACTATCTAACTCCAAGACTGCTCGAAGGGAAGCATATCTGAGCCACAGACTGCCCAAATTGCAGGGTCCCTTTAACTTTACATTCAGGCCCCCCTCATAACCAGGAAATCTGGTGCAGGGTCTGAATAGATCCTTGACTCTGCCATGCCGGATGAAGCGTCACCCTGGATCCGGCTCTGATTCCTGCCCTTGGAGCAACCCTTCAGCAGTTGATTGGCTGTCCCCATCTCTCCCCTTGAAGGATTTAGGGGTTAAAAGCTGCTGCTTAAAACCACTGGGCACCCCCTACAAAGGCCTCACAGCGAAGGCCCATCTTTCCAAATGGCATGGATCGAAAAACGCCGGCGCCAGCGGGCGAAAAACCAACAGAACCGAAAACAACGAAAACAATCAAACAAACAAACAAACAAACCCATGAAAAGTGACCACACCTTTCCCCATGTTCCGGGCCCCTTCCATTCGAACTTCCCTGATTCATCAGCCCTTCGTGTCGGCAATGGGCTTCATGAGAATCTCAGAGCCGGAAGCTCGACCCTGCGAATGACTCAAGAACCGCTGAGCCCCATGGGTTGTACTTTAAATCTCGCTTCTTCAAGGTCGGATGCTGTGTGACTACATGGCCTTTTTCCTCGTCTTCTCCAAGCTGTTGGAATGCGTGGGTTGCGCGCAAACTTTTCTTGAGCAAGCAGACCCTAAACCCTAGAGCCCCATTGTTTGAGCCACGCCCCGACGCTTTCCTTGCGGCCGAAGCGGCACCCAGGTGTCCACCGTGACTCGGAAGTTTGGGACCACCCACTCCAGAAGATTCGGCAAGTTCTCCGCCTTCGCCTCGGCACCAAAAGCGCTTGATTGAGCAGAGGCCGGCGAGGGGTAAGGTACACTGACGTGCCTTTGGCGTGTATATGGTCTGTCTTCTTTTGGGGGGGGCCCTTTTTGGTCGGTGTTTAAACGCTCCCCCATATGGGCGTGTCTTTTCAGGGAATTCAAAAGGAACCTGTGCAGGTGGGGGATCCACCTCCCATGCAGGAACAGGGGGTGTGCCTTGCTTGCTCATTCTTAATGGGAGGTAAGGGAATGGGCCCTTTGACCATGCCATGCAAGAAATAGGAAGAACACCTCTGGCCTGTCGCACGGCTGACCTTGCTGCTAGCTAGTGGTCGGCCACTCCTTCGTTCAACAGCTTCAACATTACACGCCACACCAAAGAGCCAAGCCTTGTTGTTTGAACAAACTTTTTCGGCTTCTGTTGCAAAAGTGGGTACGGCCCAGTGGTTAAATACAACCCTGAATCGACCCCAGCCATGCTGGCCCCAGTGGGTCGATCATCCAATCAAATCAACTCAAATCAAATCATATCACTCAAACAAAACAAAACAATCCTAAACCAACCAATCAAGCAGGGAATCAACCAATCAATAAATCAATCCATCCATCCATCCATCCATCCATCCAATCAACCAACCAACCAACCAATCAATCAGTCAGTCAGTCCATCAACCAATCAATTAAGCAGTCAACCAATCAATCAGTCAATCCTCCGTCCTTCCATCACCAACCAACCAACCAACCAACCAACCAACCAACCACCCACCCACCCACCCACCCAGCCAGTCAGCCAGCCCAGCCAGCCAGCCAGCCCAGCCCAGCCCAGCCCAGCCCAGCCCAGCCCAGCCCAGCGCATCCCAGCCCAGCCCAGCCCAGCCCAGCCCAGCCCAGCCCAACCAGCCAGCCAGCCAGCCAATCAATCAATCAAATAAAATCAATCAGTCAAATCAAATCAACCAAACAAATCAGCAAACCAACCAACCAACCAACCAGCCAACCAGCCAGCCAGCCAACCAACCAACCAATCAATCAGTCAACCAACGAAAATCAACAAAATCAATCCGCAACAAGACAAGCTGGACGACCAACCAAAAAACAAACAGACCAACGAACCAACCAACCAGCCAATGAATCCCACCAGCCAATCAAATCAAATCACATCACATCAAATCAAATCAAATCAATCAACCAATCAATCTTTCAATTCATTGATGAACCAACGAATCAGTCCATCAATTCGTCGACCAACCAATCAGCCAACCAATCAACCAACAAACCAACCAACGAACCAATCAACAAAATCATTCCAAAAGTCGCTCGCTCGCTCGCTCCCTCACTCACTCACTCAACCAATCAACCAATGAATAAATAAAATTAAATCAAATCTATCTCAAATCAACCACCCACCCAACCACCAATCAAGCTATCAAACAATGAACCACCCACCCACCCACCCACCCACCCACCCACCCACCCACCCACCCACCCAACCAACCAACCAACCAACCAACCAACCAACCAACCAACCAACCAACCCACCAACCCACTCTGAGCACAAAAGCTCAAAGCACAACTGCATGGCTCGGGAGATGCCACAATTCGGATCGAACCGAGCAACCACGAGTGAGAAAACAAATGACACGATGCGTTCGCCCTCGCTCGCAGCAGGTGTTGCAAGCCAACACCCCGCCTCCTCGGAGAAGTTGAAGCCCACCGACTTCATCACAAAGCCTTGCTCTGTGGCCAAGGCGTCCACCTGGAAGCAGACAGCGACACGCGTGTAACAGTAGCAGCCGCGGCAGCAGGAACGGTGTACATGAGGCGCTCCCAGTTGGACAGCTTGCGTTTTCGTTTCGCACCGGGTACCCTCAAAGAGACACACGTGGCCGCAAACGAAGCAAGGCTTCATGGTGCCAAGGCTTCCTAACTTGGGGCCATACGAGGAGTCCCCAAAGGGACCTCCCCACTCCCCGCCAACCAGGAGGTGTGAAAGCCAGGTGCTGCAGACAAATGCCGCTGTGCAACTGCGCCTCGTGAAAGCGCAGCTAACCCGGTTTCGTAGACACAACACGTTGAATGGCATAGCATGTCTCATGCTTGCCGCCTGCCCCACACAAAAGAAGTAGTCTTTAATTTCTTTAAACTTCAAGTGGGGTGGCCCGAAAGCAATCAAAGCGTGCAGCAGCACTGCGGAATCTGTTATCAAAGGAACATAAAGCTTTTGCAGCACTTTCGGGCAAAGTGGAGGCAACTGTACTTTGCGTACCACCTTCTCACTGGCATTCTTGCGATGTTCAAGACCGCATTCGTACTTGATGTCCTCGAGCCGGAGCTGCGCCATGCTGCCCCCTTTCTGCGCCAGCGTACTGCGCTTACCACTTTCGCGGGCCAACAAGTGCGATTTCCAGATGCACTCGAAGCTCGCCCAAACCAAGGAGTCGAGCCCGAGGCCCTGGCTTCAAGAAGCGGCCGCGAAACCGCGAGAAAAGGTAGCATGTCCCCTGCATATTGGCCACGCCCATCTCCAGGGTCGCGCGCAAAAGAAGCAGAAGTAGTTGTCCCCTCCGTTTTTTAATATTGAACTCCTCAGAGGGCCGTGCGAGCAAAGAACAGAGTCATAAACGCCCTCAGCTTTTGAACCTTAACCACGCCGACCCACGCAGAGGGTTCGCCCGGGACGCTCCAAGACACTGTCGGCCAGGGCAGCGTCTCACCGTAGCAGCATTACTCAGCTTTTGTAAGTAGGCCTTCAAAAGTTCTAGCGGGGGATTGGGCCTGTGTCCGAGCTGCTTCATTGGTTGGCAGCACCATGGACGAAATGCGGCTCTATCCCTTCGTTGACCCGACGTGTTGCATTAGCAACTGAGCGAGGAACACGGCGGCAGCGCAGTCAGTATCAGTTGTTTAAACTGCTTGTGTTCATGAACATCTGACACATTTTGGCTGCTTTTTTCAGGAGCCGCGGTAGCAAGGCAGAGCAAGGCTTAGTGATGCAAATGTAGGGCTACCTATGTGCTGGAGGATGCATTTGGAGGAACCCTTCTTGCGCCTCTCAAGTAACATTGACTCCTTCCTGCTAGCGCTCCGGATTTTTCGGAGGGGTACGACGTGGGTACATCCCTGTTTTTCTCTGGGAATTCCACTGAAGGTCTGTTTTTTCTTTTTCTCGGGGACGTTGCAAAATAGCAGTTTGCGTAGCGATGGTTTTCCCCCTCCTGCAGCTGCACTGACTCGAGCTCGGCGAGCGCCATGAAAGTGCTGATGCTGGGGGCCTCAGGCAGTTGAGGCGAGGGAACCCCGAAGGACAAACATTTTGTTGAGCCCCCGGGCAACCAAAACAACAAACAAAGACATATGTCCAGAAGTGATGATAGTGTCCCTTTGGAACCAAGGACAGATAAAATCATATTCTTAAGCAAATGGAAGATGACCGCCGAAAACAACAAGAGAAACTCACTCAACAAAGACACGCCCACATACCCCCCAGCAGGTCTGTGGCGGAACCGTTGTGTACAAGTCGGCGGCGCGCCACCAGCATCGCACCGCACACGTGCCTCTGGCTCAAAGGGGGTCTGAATAAGGCATCCCCAACGGCAACCCCCTGAACAGCCGCTGCAAACGCCGGAGCCTGTCTGGGCAACGACCCCAACTGCTGGGGAACAACTTCTCAGGCGCCGCACTTCTGTCAACCCGTTATGTTTGGGCTCCGTGAGACAGCAAGGACAAACGTTCGGCGGGAAATGCTGTAGCCCATCGGCACCCCAAAAGGAAAGTTTCATTGGAATCGTATTGCCAGCTGTTTGCCACCACTGTGTTCATTGAAGTCGCATCCACCAAATTACACTCCAAATCCAACTGACTCAAAGGAAGCCCCCATAAAGTTGTAGCTTGATAAACCCTCGAGGTATGTTCTTCAAGGGGTGCAAGGTGTGGACGGGACGTTCAAGCCGAGGCACGCGAATCGCGTGCGCGCTATCGCCCTGGCCCAGCAAGAAGCGCATGTCTGGCACGTTGCTTGCCTGGCGTTGGGACTGGCCGAGTCGGTTTGCAACTTTTTGCGGGCTGAACCGCGCTGGTCTAGTCTGCGGGTTTTTGTATTACACCACCCTGGGATTACACCCTCGGGAAATGACCCAGAATGGTTCAAAATAACACGGTGTTATCCGGAAATGTGCCTGAATGGGGTCAATACCCAGTGGGTGCATTCCCAAGGCGTAATACAAAAGCCCTTAGATCTAGGTAAAGGGCGCCCACGCCCACAGCGAGCAAAGGTTCCGGGCGGTGAATGGCGGTGATCACATGTTCAGTAGCCAATTCCAAAAGGGACACCGATGGACACCGCCATCCGCAAGTCAAACTGAAGATTTCCCATCAATCTTCTACCTTTGGGGGATGACCATCCTTTGCCCTGCGGCTCGGCAAACTAGCACGGCGCCTGAAACCAAGGGCATCAATCAACACTGGGCCGTCCCAAGGTAGCGCCTTTGGAATCCAAGTTTATTCTTAAAAGTTCTTAGTGGCAAAACGCATCCTTTCCTTGCTTCAAACATTTGTCAAACTGGAGGGACTCCTAAAATGGCGGCTTCCCTTGTGGGCTTCCACCAAAACACTCCCCCCTCGAAAACAAGTGCACCCGCAACTCTTTGCCTCAAACAAAGCCATGAACATGGTTCCTTAAAAAATGCAGACCCACATCCACGATCACGGCCATGTGAGTTTCTCACGGTGCTGGTTCGCAAAACGCTGTAATGTAGGAACCCCTTAGAGGAACCCTAGGTATCCTTCAAGGAACGCTGATGAAGAAAGATGCTGTTGGAAGAACGCTGAAGGCTCCACGCCCTCCAGCGGCGTTTCGACCATCTGCACCAACAAGGGATCAAAAGGCCTCCAACAAGGGCTACTTCAGTCCATCAAACAGATCTCCAAAAAGGCAGGCCTGTTTACAGGTAACCCTCTCCAAACCAACCGGAGGCCGGGGCCGTGCTCGCGCCTCGGGCTCCGGGACTTGGGCGGAGATTCCGATGAAGTGCTGCTCCGGCATCGCTTGGTTGCCGATGTTCACGTGGAAGATCTCCGCGTCAAAGTCGGTGTTGGAGCTGGTGTTCTTCATTCGGACCTAATGCGAACCAAATGAAAAGAGAGAAACAAATATAGAGAAAAAGAGAGAGAGAGAGAGAGAGAGAGAGAGAGAGGGAGAGAGAGGGAGGGAGGGAGGGAGGGAGGAGGGAGGGAGGGAGGGGGAGGGAGGGAGGGAGGAGGGAGGGAGGGAGAGGGAGGAAGGGAGGGAGGGAGGGAAGGGTGGGGGGAGGTGAGGGGAGGGGAGGGGCGGGGGGGGGAAAGGCCGAGAGAGAGAGAGAGAGGAACAACAGAAACTCCCAAACATCGCGAAGAAGAAGTAGATTTCCATTAAAAGAACCTTTCTCGTTGGTGTTCGCTTCCCAGGACCAGTAAGACCTTACGAGGGGCATGGCAGCCCGCTGGCGCGTGGCTCCCCATCTCGATGAAGTCTTGAAACTTGGCGCGGTCCTTGGCTAACTTGGGCAACCCATTTTGAGGTTCCCAAAGCGTCCAGAACGCGTCCAGAGTCTGCTTCATATTTCGGGTGCCTTAAAACATGTGCTATACAAACAAAGGATGGAGTGTCCGTGCCCTGAGCCCAAACCTCGTGAAATCCTGTGTCTGATTTGGAACCTACACTCGAGCCACATATAGTAGCATAATACAGCATATCGACCCAACAGATATGTGAGGGTTGCTCTGCCTTGTTAAGGCCTTATTGAGGTTCGTGGCTGATTGAGGAGCATCCTGATTAATACCGATACCCGCTAAATGGTCATTTAAGGGAAACCACCGGGTCCCCAACGTATGTTTTCAGCATGCTCCATGCGATGTCTCGGGGGTACCTGCCCGGCTTCGGCACGACCGTCTTCATTTGAGAGATGTGCCTCTTCCAGGCATTCATTTGTACAGCTTATGGCAGGTTCAGTGGGGGCTAGTGAGCTAAAACAAGGCCTTGCCAACGCTCCACGTTCACAGAGATCTTTGGCTTTGGTGACCTGTCTATTCCGCTTGCTCCCAAATGAGGGCTTTGGAATTCAGCTCTGGCCCGGTTCCGGGGGTGCGCCTTTGGATCCGGGGCTCGACAGGCATCACGTAGTCCAGGAAGAAGCTACCTGCAGAGGGCCCGCCCACCAGGTGGTTGAAGCTCTCCTGCGTCTTCGGCTTCGGCCAGCTGCGAAAATCAGAGCAAGATCTGGTCTACTGGCATCAGGGCTGTGGCAAATGACCACTGTGATAGTGATACAACAATAAGGGCTTCTCAAAGACTAACCCACCACACAACATGGGAGATTCCTTTTTGTATCACAGAAATGGGGTAAAGCCCCATCCCACAACCCTGACTGGCATGCTTTTTGCAAAGTCTGGTAACCAAGTGGCGACGATTCACAGCCCTTTACGGGTACCCACCAGCTTCTTCCTCAACCAGCTGTGAAAGCAACCACTGTGACAAATGCCCAAGCTGAGCATATGGCATGTGACTTCGTACACGCGCGCAAATTGAATGTTAACCTCCATCTTTTCCAACTCTCATGGAGCTGTACAGGTTTTGTCAAAAGGGCCGAATGCCCGCTAATGTTCCAGTTCCAGATTGGATTGTGGGGAATGGGGGGGCGGGGGGGCACACTTACCCTCTTTCTCGCTTTGTGGATGTGACAAAGAAGGCAGAGAAGGCCTATTGCTATGTGAACTTCACCTCAACAGAAGGTGGATGTCAGAATTGGGCGGCCAGGTAAACCCAAAAAACAAGCGCCTGGACGGGGGCTACCCTTACTTTTAGAAATGCCATGGCAGGAAGTTTCTCTTTGTGGAGCGCCTGGACATGCAGGCCCCCGTTCCATCGTTCCAAGGGTCTCCCATTACACCCCTTGGAGTGCGCCCTCTGGGGAATCGCCCGATCCCCGCCTATGTCCAAATGGACCCTGGCTATGTTTGTTTATTTGGGACTCTTCTGGGCAGCTTCCGTAGGGTGAGGGTATTTCCCGAGCTGTACTCCCAGGGTGCGACTGGTCAGAAAATGCAGTCCCGCGCTAAGGAGGTGGGTCCAAGAAAAGAAAGCACGTCCTTTCGATGCCTTCGGGAGGGGTTTGTCCGACATGAATTTGTGAAGGTCCCCTGGTCTTGGTTGCTGTTGACCCCTCCAAAACTTCAACTTGTGGGTCCAATGGACAATTGTTGTCCCAAAAAGTTAAAGTCCAAAGATCCAACCAACTAGCCGCAAAGTCTTTGTGGAGATGTAAGGTACATAACTGGACCTCAGTGCCATGGCGGTTTCGACTAAACCTCTGTGCTGAGCGTCCGAGGGTGTTGAGATGTGCAGTTGGTCCGACAGGCTGAGGCATGCGTCGCAGGTCACCGTCAGCAAGCGCTTCGCCGCGTCGCCGAGGCACAGCGCCTTGTGCTCGCTGCGTTCCTCGGCATCGAACAGCCGAAGGCCGCAGCGCGCGCTCCGTCTGACGTAATTGAAGCTGGTGGCCTAAAGGCGAACGTTGTGCAACTAGTTGCCTGCTCCTAAAAAGTTGACCCTCAGGACTTGATGACTCTCGTTCAATCATGCAGGCCCTTGTAGCCAGGGAACACCAAAGATGGTGTACTTTCTCAGCCTGGCCTTCCTTTAAACATAGACCAAAAAAAACGATGGGAGTTGTTTCTTCATCCTGGCGTTCCTTTAGACCGGAAAAAAAAAAAAAAAAAAAAAAAAAACGGGGGGCCACCCGACGGTCAAAGCCCCCAGCCCCCAAGCCCTTCCGCCTCCCATCTCTCGTGTCCCAGGGGCTGCCTGCAGGGTGGCCGCCACCTGCTGCGCCAAGCAGCCCTGGAGCTTGAAGTGGGCCATGGTCAGCGCCACCAGCGTCACCTGAGAACGTTTCCAAGAACTAGGTTTCATGAATTTTCATTGGTGTTCATTGGTTTTCATTGGTTTTTCATTGGTTTTCATTGGTGTTCATTGGCTTTTTCATGGGTTTTCATGGGTTTTCATTGGTGTTCATTGGTGTTCATTGGTTTTCATTGGTTTTTCATTGGTTTTCATTGGTTGTTCATTGGTTGTTCATTGGTTTTTCATTGGTTTTTCATTGGTTTTCATTGGTTTTCATTGGTTTTCATTGGTTTTTCTGTGGCTCAGAACTAGGGGTACAAAGGTTTTAGTTGATTTGTGGTTCGTTCCATTTAGTAAGGTGCCATTTTGGTACCCTTGCTGTTGAGCCCCGGACACCTTACCAACCGCCCACCGGTAACCAGCCACCCTGGGGAAACCTCCCCGCCTCATGCTCAGCTCAAGGGGATAGAATTGATGAAAACCACCCAATGGGTTTGCAATACAAAGGGCGCCGGCTTCATAGCCAAATGGAGTCGCTCCACCTCAACGGCGTTTTTGTCAGACCTCTTCCAACCGTGGGGTGGCTTCCCCTTGGCCCAACTCTGCACTAAAACTTTCTTCAGATGCCCGACGTCAGCTTCCACGAGTCTTTCGCGCAGTGTGCCTTCGTCCGCTGGGATGCGCCGGGGTTGAACAATGGGCTGCGGCCGTTCCCTAGGCCCAAAAACAACTGGACTTGTTGGCCCTAGACGGAAAGACGAGAAAGAGACCAGGCAAAAAAAAAGGCGAAAGATTGAAAGCTGAGTGGGCAAATCAAACACACACATACCTTTTTGCAGCCCTCCCCCCAAAGAGCCTAACATAAGCCACTGGAAAGTCTACAGGAGGAAGCTATCCCATGAAACACTGGAATCTCCTGTGGTTGTTTGCGAACTAGGCAAATGAAACCAAAAGCCAGGTTTCTCCAAGGTTGGCAGAATTCCAGGACTCAGTACAAATTGTCTACCCAAAGGTGGTTGGGTCTTGGCCCCGCCCCCAAACACTAACAGCCACCAGAATTTGGAACAACAATTTCCGTCATGCCCTGGAGGGCGCTGGCAGGGTCCAAGTTTGGCCATCCAAAAAGAGCTACCCCAGGCCAAAATCGGCGCGCAAGATCAGCGAAGGCGCCATCTCGTTGAGCACCACCTGTCGCCAAAGCTGAGGCAAGTCTCGAAATGTGGGCGTCCAGCGCCTCTTCAAAGGGACAAAGCAGTCAAGGCCAAATAAAGAATGTTCACTTGTCTAGAAATTGAGTAACGTTAGGGGCTGGGCAGGGAACCTCACTTCGTAGAGTCTATGGCCTCATATCCCACCCCTCAATTCATATAACATTGTTGGGTTCCTCCTAGTTCCCTTGTGCCTCTGGGCGAAAGTAGATGACACAATTCTCTTTGGGGCACCCTTGGTGGCTTGGGGATTTGAACCCCAGGTTCCTGTGGAGGCTAGATGGGCCCTCCTTAGCCACTAAAGCACCAGGACAAAACCACCAACCAGAGGGAAGCTGAAGAACACTACTTCTTTTTCTTCTTCGTATCTTCTGGAGGCAAAAGAAAACCTGAAGAATAGATAGCTCTTTTCTTCAGCCCTTCCAGGTCCAGGTTTGTCTCAACCTGGGTGGGTACCTGAGTTTCAGCATGGAGATGCTCAGGCCCGCTTTGTCCCAAAGTCTTCCAAGAGGGATCCATGCGCTACGTTTCTTGGAACACCTCTTGACCCCGCAAAAAGTTGTTCACTTTTTGAGGGGGTTGGTGGAAATCACATTTATTTCAACCAAAAAGTTAAAGTCTAGATCCGTTGGCCAATAGCAGTCAAGGTTTGTCATATCTCACTTACCTGGAGGGCCTGGAAATAGAAAGGTGGTCACCTTTCGGGTTGCCAAGGCCAAACGAAAACCAAGGAAAAAACTGATCCGATCTATTGCTGGCCAAGACTGTCCACTTGTGGCTTGCTGGGAAACTTTAAATCATATACTCACTGTATGCGATGAGTACCTACGGCGTTTGCGTGATTTTGTGAGGCCGCCTGACTCATTCTTTGGCCTGCTATGCTCTGCCTGTGTTCTGTTTGTTGCATGTTTTGCGTGGAGGAGTCTCAACATGGCTTTGCTTGTTGTCGGCTGCTTGCTTAGCTTGGCGCTTGTCTTTGCATAGCTTGCCAACCCTTGAGCTGGATCCAGGTGTCACCAGCTCGACGTAGGGAGCGCAGGGTGCCCTGTGTTCCTGAAACAAAGGAGTCTTGTAGTAGACTTCTTGCATTCCCCATGCACTATAGGTTGATACCCCTACAAAGAACATCTGCTTGGGGCACCGGTTGAAACCATGAAATCTGACGCCGAGTCACAAAGGAAAATGCCTGCTGATCTTGGACCGGTTCTTTGGACCAAGCAGTCAGGATATAGACTGGCGCCAGCAAAAAATGCCTAGGCAGGGAGCGGATCAATTCGTGGGGCTTTCGCTCCATACATTCTCAAATTCAAGGACTTCCCTTGGGGAACTCTCAAGCCTACTTTTCCGCTCCTGAAAAAAACAATCGGGGCCCGTTGGTATCACAAACAATGGACATCATCCGCAGCCATGCTTCCACCTCGATGTCTGCCCACCCTCTGATCAGAAGAAAGGCTGATTGTACGAATCCACTAGGTTGGGCCCCTCATCAAAGCATCGAACATGCGGGAACTTCAGTACTTCCCCAGGTTGGATATTGCACCCCCATGGCCAGTGGTCCCCCAGCCTCCATACACCGGCAACGCTCAAGAGGCTCATGAAAAAAAATACCCACATGCTTTAACCTGAAAGTTCAGCAAACGATACCCCTTAAGGGCTATGCCAGCGTTGCACGACGGCACCTCCCGCATTCGTGGCGCAGAGGTCATGTCAGTAACGGATTGGTCCAACATGGAACCTAATTAATGTTGTCTCACAATGTGGGCAACTGAGCCGTGCGACGTGGGCAACTGAGCCGTGCGACGAAGGCGGCTCATTTGCAATCTCCAAGCCAACACGACGCAGCAAGCGTATCACCTTCGCCGAAAACATCCCACACCTAGGTGTCGTTTGGGAAATGAGGACAGCACCGGCAAAATATGGGGACCACCCTGCAACTAGTGCCTCGTGTTGTTGTTCAGCCCGAGATGGTGAACCATGCCGCTAATTGAGTGCCACTGCTTACTTTGGGGCTGAACTGCGCACCAACACATTTGACACCAGACCTGGGCAAGTTGGAAGGCACCTGTGCGGGGCCGTCCGTCGCAAACAAAGCCAGGAAAGGCTCACATCTTCAAGGTCCTTCCTACCCAGCAAGAAGTCCTGTGGGGAAACCATCCGAAAGCTACTACTTTGCCATGGGAAAGGGCCACGGAAATGGCAACCCAAAGTACCACTAACATGGCAACTCAGAGCAGGTCCTTCAAAAGGAAAAAAATGATCTTCCAAATACCCAATGTGCCATGTTCGTGGGAGGAAGGGTTAACCCCCCCCACCCCGACTTCCCCACTTTCCACCACCATCGCGTAAGCTCCGAGGCACATCTTCAAGGTCCACCCCCCGGCGGGCAGACAGTCCTGTACCAGGAGCTTGGACAGGTTGGCCGCTGGCAGTACCTCGCGTGTGAATGGTTCCACCCCTGATTCCAGGGCAAAACGGGAATGTTTTGCCAGCATAAAGACACTGGAAAAACATAGTGATGTATATGCCAAGCGCAGCCTGGGGGAAATATATATATATATACCTAGATCTTCCGGGGGCGCCGAATTTTCGCCCCGGGGCTTAGGGCTCAACACAAAAACTGCCCCGGACCAAAAAACTGCCCCTTGCGTTCGGCTCCGACCCGTTTGCGCTCTCTTACGTAGCCGCGCACAGCGGACATCATGGTTACAAATGAGCCAAGTTGAGCCCAACACAAACCATATTCAAATAACAGAGTCCCCCTGTAAAGATTCCAGAGGTCATTACCTGCATCTTCCCTTGTGTGTGTGTTTTTCCCCCTTAGAAAAGAGACAGGTTCTTTCTTGGAGGGGCGGTGTTGGCAAGGGCGAGATTGCAATTTGCCCGCTCCAGCAGCATTTGGGTACAGAAAGCGCGCCTCTCAGTGTGGCATAAACCGACCTTTGCACATCCCGCCAATCGCAGCAGTTGAGGTGCAAAACAGGCATGCTCCTTTGCCTGCTACCTGGAGCCACTTTTCTCGAATGTTCATTTTTGTCCGCAGAAAATGGACTTTTCGAATTGCAGCCATGAAGGCTCAAACGGTAGTATCGCAGGATCTTTGTCGTTGGTTGCCCTGCCAGGCCTACTTCACATTATATAGGGTCCTTCTTGGAGACCTCCCAACGGTTGCTTTTTGGACATGTGACTTCGACTCATAACGGTTTGGCCCACTGCTTTGTATGCAGGATGGAGGCCTTGCCCTGAACAACGAGCAGATCAGGGATAATTATTGCCACAAACCCTCGAAGCAAGGGCTGATCAAAACGCTGCACCTTTACCTGAGCGACAGTGGTACTTAAAGCCAGCAACCGCCTTGCGCAACCAGGGTTGAATTCGCAACGCTCACCTTGGATCCGAGACCAGGCCCAAGCTCGAACCGATTGCTTTGGCACCTTCTGCCGCGCTAGGCAAAATCTGAAGCTGGCCCTCACGCTGCCGCCTGCAGCAGGGATTACTCTGACCCGGTCATGGACAGTTGAAAAAGCGCGCGCCGTTGCAGTGGCTGGCGCTCGTGTGAAAGTTTGACATTCCTCGGCATGAGCCCCCGAGCTCACTAACATGCATCGATCCAATGTGATTACAAGAGCCCCTGGATTTGCGGAATGCCGCATCTTTCCACAAGTTTCGTGCTTCTACGGACCCAAAAGGGAAGACCCCAAACACAATTTTCCTCTAGGATTTTTCTCCCCCTCTTTAGGTCGGGTTAGTTGAACACACATCTCAATATTGTTCTGGTTTCAGCTAGATTCGATTCGACTTTCTTGTTTCATGTCATGAAACCCTGAAATGTGCAAACGCGAGTTTCATGAAACCCTGACATGTGTGCAGCGCATTTCATGAATTGTTGCAGTGAGATTTCTTCGGTAATTGACTTCGAGGTGTTCAAGGTGGTACCCGGGCTGCCTCTACAAGGGTCGACGAGGAAAAGGTCATCGACAAAAGCGGTTCCATCTTTATTTGAGCCCTGGCCCCGGAAGACCCGACAGACCCCGAGACCGGCAAAAACCGCCCGGGACCGGCCAAAACCGCCCCAGGACCGGCCAAAACCGCCCCGGAGACTTTGACAACTCCGGCCTCATGTCCATTCGCAAAAACTCATGAAATTTGGTCCGGGGATCGACTCTTGAACTGTGGACTCATGAAGTGGCAGGTTCATGAAACGGCATGTGCCCTCAATTCATGAAACGCGCTTTCACGGTCAACACAGTTTCATGAAACGTGCTTTCACAGCAACACATATCAGGGTTTCATGAAATACGCTGTCGCGAATTCAGAGCTTCATGAAACATGCTTAGTTCACAGACGTGACAGATTTCAGGGTTTCATGAACCGCGCTTCGCAGTCACGCATGACACATTTCAGGGTTTCATGAAACGCGCTTCAACCGTCATTTCGGGGTTTCTTGACGCTCTTTCACAGAGTTGCAAAATTTAATGAAATGCGCTGCGCACATTTCAGGGTTTTATGAAACTCGCGTTTGCACATTTCAGGGTTTCATGAGATTAAACCAGAAAGTCGAATCGAATCTAGCTGAAACCAGAATAAAGTTGAGATGTGTGTTCAACTAACCCGACCTAAAGAGGGGGAGAAAATCCTAGAGGAAAATTATGTTTGGGGTCTTCTCTTTTGGGTTCCATGGCAAACAAACGTGTACAAGCACGTAACTGTAAGAGGTTCTTGTAAGCAAATTGGATCGATCCATGTTAGTGAGCTCGGGGGCTCATGCCGAGAAATGTCAAACTTTCGCACGAGCGCCAGCCACTGCAACGGCGCGCGGTTCTTTTCCTACTGTCCATGACCGGGTCAGAGTAATCCCTGCTGCAGGTGGCAGCGTGAGGGCCAGCTTCAGATTTTGCCTAGCGCGGCAGAAGGTGCCAAAGCAATCGGTTCGAGCTTGGTCCTGCTCTCGGGTCCAAGGTGAGCATTGCGAACTCAACCCTAGGGAACAGTATTGAAGGCTTTGTCCGCAAGGCGTTTCCATAATCAGAAATTGAGGCACTGGCTGTCACAAGTACCACTGTCGCTCCGGTAAAAGTGCAGCGTGTTGATCAGCCCTTGGTTTCGATGGTTTGTGGCAATAATTATCCCTGATCTGCTCGTTGTTCAGGGCAAGGCCTCCATCCTGCATACAAAGCAGTGGGCCAAACCGTTATGAGTCGAAGTCACATGTCCAAAAAGCAACCGTTGGGAGGTCTCCAAGAAGGACCCTATATAATGTGAAGTAGGCCTGGCAGGGCAACCAACGACAAAGATCCTGCGATATTGCCGGTTGAGCCGTCAGCCTTCGCAATTCGAAAAGTCCATTTGCTGCGGGCTAAAAAGAACATTCGAGAAAAGCGGCTCCAGGTAGCAGGCGAGGGAGCATGCCTGTTTTGCACCTCAACTGCTGCGATTGGCACGGGAGGGGGCGCCTCAAATGCGTGATGTGCACAGGTCGGTGTATGCCACACTGAGAGGCACGCTTTCTGTGCCCAAATGCTGCCGGAGCGGGCAAATTGCAGTTTCCGCCCCGGGGCTGAAAAACCGCCCCTGCAAGAAAGAACCTGTTTCTTTTCTAAGGGGCAAAAAAAAAAGCACACTGGGGAAGATGCAGGTATATAAATGTATAAATATATAATACATACAATACATGAGTATATATACATATATATATATATGTGAGGCCTGGAAATCAAGCAAGAATACAATGCCCCCCTGGTTCCCTGCTGGGTAAATCAAAGAGTTTGGGGTACTGAGCGCCCAGCAGTAGCCTCTTCCCAACGGTCTCAGATCTTGGGCGAATGCAAACTTCATTGGAAACACATGGGCATGTATAAAAACCCCCCATCCTTCCCCTACTACTTTTTGACGTTATCGTTTTTTCCTCCTTATCGTTTTACAACGTTTTCTTCAACTTGGCAAATCACACTCGAGAATCCAAACTTTTCAATACAAGTGTATTACGCAAAGTGCACTTCCGCAGCTCCAGCTGGAAAATCGCAACTTTGTAGTACACATGCAGTACGCGAAGTACACTTCCGCAGCCCCAGTTCGAAAATCGCAACTTTGTAGTACAAGCGTAGTAGCGAAACACACTTCCGCAGCTCAGCTCGAAATCGCAACTTTTCAGTACAAGCGTAGTACGTGAAGTACATTTCCGAAGCTCCCGCTGGAGAGTGCAACTTTGTAGAAGACGTGTAGTACGCGAAGTACACTTCCGCAGCTCCAGCCGGAGCATCGCAACTTTGTAGTACAAGTGTAGTACGCGAAGTACACTTCCGCAGCTCAGCTCGAAGTACATTTCCGCAGCTCCAGCCGGAGCATCGCAACTTTGTAGTACAAGTGTAGAACGCGAAGTACACTTCCGCAGCTCCAGCTCGAAAATCGCAACTTTGTAGTACAACTGTAAAAAACGAAATACACTTCCGCAGCCCCAGCTCGAAATCGCAACTTTTCAGTACAAGCGTAGTACGTGAAGTACATTTCCGCAGCTCCAGCTCGCAGCTGTGTAATACAAGTGTAATACGCGAAGTACACTTCCGCAGCTCCAGCTAAAAAATCGCAACTTTGTAGTACAAGCGTAGTAGCGAAACACACATCCGCAGCTCAGCTCGAAATCGCAACTTTTCAGTACAAGCGTAGTACGTGAAGTACATTTCCGAAGCTCCCGCTGGAGAATCGCAACTTTGTAGTAGACGTGTAGTACGCGAAGTACACTTCCGCAGCTCCAGCCGGAGCATCGCAACTTTGTAGTACAAGTGTAGTACGCAAAGTACACTTCTGCAGCTCCAGCTCGAAAATCGCAACTTTGTAGTACAAGTGTAGTACGCGAAGTACACTTCCGCAACTCCAGCTGGAAAATCACAACTTTGTAGTACAAGCGTAGCACGTGAAGTACATTGCCGCAGCTCCAGCTGGAAAATCGTAACTTTGTAGTACACGTGTAGTACGCGAAGTACACTTCTGCAGCTCCAGCTGGAAAATCGCAACTTTGTAGTACAGGTGCAGTACAAGTTGAGAAAACCACTCACGGGGGCGTCACCCTATGAGGCATAATATGGCTGTGAATGGCACCTTGGTAAATGGAACTAAAGACTAAAACCTGCGTAACCCTAGCTCTTGAGTTTTGAGCCACACCCAAATGTATATATCTTTAATATATACATGTATCTGCGATGCCCTCGGTCCCCGCATTGCTCCCCTCAACGCCTCTAAGAAAACACTGGCAAATCCGCCCTGCGCCCCAGAAACATAGACAAACGCAGTGTTTCAGCCTCAACGCAATTGACACTTCTGCGTGATTTGCCTTTCGGCGGGTCCATTTTTTAGCACTTCAAGAAATTGTTTGGCACCTGGGAAAGTCCTGAAGCCTTGCTTCTTGGTCAATGGGAGCTTTAAAGCGCGTTAAAGTTTGTTCTTGCCAAACTGGGTGGACCTTGGATCCAAACAGGATTTTTAGGTTGTAGGGCCCGACTGAGTCTTTTGATCTTTTAAACATTGGCCGGTATTTCACGAGCTGCCATAAATTTCAAGAGTTGCCCTGAGGCACACAACGGCGAAACGCATTCCTGTTCTGCAACGCGGCGGGCGCCTCTTTTACTTGAGCTAATTGCCAAAGGTTACATAGAAGCAACAGGGGTTCACTGTCTCCTTCCTCTCAGCTGGATTCAGGTTTGAAAGAAGTAATCCGTTACAGAGACACCTTGCAGATCCTTGCAGTATCGCAACGGTTGGTGCAAAAAGGCGGCACCTTGCCTTTGGTTTCCTTTTAAACTACCGCCTTCAAAAGGGCACCAGCAAGAAGAGCATGGATGTTCCCCAGGCTTCGAGGCAATCCCCTCCGGATGACTTTCTAGCCACCTTCTGGCTTCTTGTCGAATCTTGTAATGGGGCAACCTTGGGAAAAAACGCATGTGGGCTTGTCTCCAAATGTAGAAGCCCAATACGATAGGTATCCCTTTCGCTTCCATGTGCAAACCCACAGCGACCCTAGCTCCCAGCCTGCCGCGGCAAGGCATAATTCCAAACAGCGAAGAGGACAAAAGTCACAAACCTGGGCGGTGCGCGTAGTTGAAGCGGCTCACTACTCAAGTGATTGAGCGAGTGAGCGAGTGAGCGAATGAGCGAGTGAGCGAGGGAGCGTGAGTGAGTGAGTGAGTGAGTGAGTGAGTGAGTGAGTGAGTGAGTGAGTGAGTGAGTGAGTGAGTGAGTGAGTGAGTGAGTGAGTGAGTGAGTGAGTGAGTGAGTGAGTGAGTGAGTGAGTGAGTGAGTGAGTGAGTGAGTGAGTGAGAGTGAGTGAGTGAGTGAGTGAGTGAGTGAGTGAGTGAGTGAGTGAGTGAGTGCGTGCGTGCGTGCGTGCGTGCGTGCGTGCGTGCGTGCGTGCGTGCGTGCGTGCGTGGGGTGGGTGAGTGAGGGAGTGAGGGAGTGAGGGAGTGAGGGAGTGAGGGAGTGAGGGAGGGAGGCAGGGAGGGAGGGAGCGAGTGAGGGAGTGAGGGAGCGAGCGAGCGGTAGTGGTGAGCGAGTGAGTGAGTGGTAGTGGTGACCTGGACACAGGGAATCCGTTCTCAACAGAGAGCCGTGGATTTGCGAACGCCCTAAAGCGTGTCCGTGGGTGAAAGAAGCCCTATGTTTCGGGTTCAGAGTTCCTCTTGCCTTTGCCCCCGAGGCCCCTAGCCCCCGAACAAAAGCAACTCCACGAATCGCCCAAACCAAAAACACAGGCGTTCCACACTTGGGCACATCAAGGTAAGGCTAGCCACAAAAACACCAGGGGATACCAAGGGCCTCAAGGGCGGCGACACAATAAGTTCTATCGAGGTGATTGCCGCTCGGTCCATGCTGGAGACAGGAAACATGTACCCCCAAGACCCCACCCGCCTGTCCCAAGTCGTCCAGTTGAAGGCAGGAACACGGCAACGGGAAGTCTCCGAACTGCTGCCCACTCACAGTCTGGACACCAAATGAGGGGGGGTTCTTCCCAAAGTGAAGATTCTGAATCCCCTAAATTGAGACTTCCCCTTATTTTAGATATTGAGTGATTGATGCATCTTGAGCCAGCATTGTCATGACACCAAATGAGGGGTGGTTCTTCCCAAAGTGAAGATTCCGAATCCCCTAAATTGAGACTTCCCCTTATTTTAGATATTGAGTGATTGATGCATCTTGAGCCGGCATTGTCATGACCTATGTGAAGACGACAGAAGGAGGTGGCTTGGACAAAATCCTCCGAAAAGGACCTTTCTGAATGGTAATTGGCATGCGGTGGGCCTTACTTTGTTGGAGCATCCCGTCATATGCCGTTTGGGCCTAGTGTAATCGCAGAGGCGCGTTTGCAAACAAACAACGCACCAACATGCCCAAAAACCTTGCCTTGCATGCATGGTAAATTGTGCAAGCCATCAAGGATTTTTAGACACCAACATGGCCCGGATGTCACAATTGCACCATGTCCTTGTAGAACTTCTGGTTAGCTTCGGGAAAAAAACAGAGCTCCTAGGCACATTTGGGTACCCAGCTCCTTGCTACCAGTTGACACCTTCGATCCGAGAGGCGAGTCCCGCTTCACGGAAAAGTCCGACACAGGCATGTAGCAGGAGTACTCCAGGTACACGGTGAAACCCAAGACGATCCAAACATCCCCCGGGACCTGGCCCAATGCCGCGCTCAAGTCCTGATTCATAGGAAAGGCCATTGACATAGTTTTGGAGACCCAGGAGAAGTCCTCTTTCCAGGAAACAGATGTACAAAGATGGGAAACTAAGACACCTGTGGGTCTGGACACGGACAGAGTCCGAACAAGAAAACAACACGGTGTTTGCAGGAAACACGTGCGCTGGAAAGTCTCAGTTTTCAAAACGGGCGAAAGCTCAAGGTCTGACCTGAAATTGGTCGCAGAAACCGGAAGCTAGAAGGAAACAGAAAGGCATTAAAACAATGGCCCCATTTTTGAACGAGCTCTCAAGGGAAGACACGAGGAAACAACTCCCAATATACAATTTCCCTCCCATTTTGAGACCGTTTTCAGGGGTGGCTCGATGCATTGCCAAGACCCATCAGGAGGTACCTTGCGATAGCAAAAACAAGATCCAGACCAAGTGAGCCAAACTCCAGGGTGCAAAACTGATATGGTCTGTGGCTGCTTCATAGTCATCCCTATGTGGCCAAAACTGGAGCACCGCCCAGAGTTGTGCTAGCTGGCCTAGCATGCGAAGACTGTTAAGTGAAAACGGGTCCTTAAAGATAAAACTCGGAAGCGTGAACCAACTTTAATCAAAGGGCCGTCCTGGTCACTTGATCGTGGCGCCAGATCTCTTGATATGGCGACTCAGGAGCCATTTAACCCCCCCAAGGGTCCATGAGTGGGTCCCCATTCTCGGTTGCATGGTTGCTTTGCAGCCGGTGGCCCCTAGCGCAGTGGTTCCACCTGGTCAGTCTTGGTGAGGATCATGACCAACAAGAAGCCTGCCATCACCATCTCATTCATCACGACCCAAATGGGTCGGAGTTCCCTCGGCGCGCGAAAGCGGGGGAAGGATCCCGTTGCGAAAGACTCATAGCGTCTCTTGGAAATAGGAACGCCTATACCGGCAGAAGAAGGCTTCGTGTCCCTCTGGTTTCTTCTTAGTTTATTAAAAACATGCATGCGTGGCTCCAAAACCTCCTCCCAGCTACCAGTTGAAGTAGTGTTGAGGTGGGGGGATTCGCTGGCCTGCCAGCTAGACCCTGCTTCAATGAAAAGAAACACCTAATAACTAACATGTTGGCAACATCTCCTCCCAACCACCACTTTGAGTTGAGACTGGAACTACAATGTATTCGTCTCTGCCCGTGCTTTCCTTTGGGACAAAGCACCCTCAAGCAAGCAGTCGTCTTGCCATGAATCAAATCTAGGATGTACTTGTTTTATGACGAGTCCGCCTTTGGATTTGCTTCCTGGAGTGGTGCTCAAGTAGCAC